>JBBPBX010050667.1:0-24881 GCA_038048925.1 Garcialebias charrua
TTTACCACCCCGTGGGCGGCCGTGGCGTAGTGGTAATGGCAGTCGTCCCCCAATTGGAAGGTTGGAGGTTCGAATCCCGGTTCCCCACACCATGTGTCGTTGTGTCCCTGGGCAAGACACTTAACCCCGCGTTGCTCCCAGTAGGACTGGATGGCGCCTTGCATGGCAGTCTGCCGCTACCGGTGTATGAATGTGTGTATGAATGGGTGGATGGTTGGTATTGTAAAGCGCTTTGGGTCCCCTCATAGGGGGCTGGAAACCGCTATATAAATAAGCTCCATTTACCATTTACCCCCCCCCCAACTCTCCAACGCGACTGTAAATAGTATTGTAAGATGATTTATTTTTACAGTTCAATTAATGTGGTGGAAATACAGGGGCAGGTATATACTGTATTTATGTTACTGTGTCTTTAAGAGAGTTCTTCTTCGGTGGTTTTGGTGTGTGGTGTTCAGGTTAAGGGGGGAAAAGCGGTAGACGCGGGCAGAGGCTGTGTTGTGATGAAGCTGTAATGAAGGGCTGAATAAAGTTCGGACAGTCAAGCTATTCCCTGTCAGTGTGATTGCTCTTTCTCCACCCACGACCTCCAGATGTGTTGGTAACACATCTTCACCCCATGCAGCGGTGTTACACTGGTGGCAGCGGGTTTGTGGACGCTTTCAGCGATTTGAGCGGTGAGCACATGCTGAGCATGCTACTAGCCATACAGCTAATGCTGCACATGCTGATAGGCGCGTTTAGCTGCTGCTAAGGACAGACTTTTTTTCCCCCCTCCATTTCTTTTTTTCTGCTGCTAGTTACAACGACCAATACTCAGTTATGGAGAGTAATTTTTGGGAACAATTACCTTTTCATTCTGCTGCTGGCCGCGCCAGGCCACAGTACAGCCACGTCTTTGTGGGGGATGGAAAAGAGGATTTTTCAAAATGGTGCAGACGTTTTGAAGTGACTGTTGAGGCTGATCCTGATGCTAATGAAGATAGTTTGGCGAAACTGTTGCCTACATACTTGGGGGGAGCTGCTTTTAGTTACTGGGAAAGTCTATCTGATGCAGTTAAAACAGACTATTCAGCCACGAAGGAGAAGCTGAAGAGCGTTTTTGGACAAACTGCTTATTTGTCGACTTTCCAGAGCTACATTAATGCACACAGTCGCCTTCCTGGTGAAGCCCTTCTTGTGTTTGCTGCAGAAATTTGCCATTTGGTCGAGGAAGCTTTTCCAACTTATGGTGATAATGCTAAACAGGGAGAAAAATGTTGACGCTTTATTGCTGGACTTGACCCATACCTCCAACTGCGATGTCATGAGCATGGGTTTAAAACATTGGAGACTGCACTACAGTTTGCTATTCAAATTGAAGCTGCTCACCAAGCTACTAGACTAGAGTGTTCACATCCCCGGCTCCGGTGCAGTCTTTTTCTACACCAGCTTACCCTGCTGTCTCACCTGGGTGGTCTACTCAGCTCTCTTCACCTGCTCCTCAAGGAGTCCACTCGGCTACTGTGGATGATTTCAAGAAGATGGCAAAGACAATCGAAATACTGTCGGACAAAGTTCAACAGCTACAAATGACGGTTGACCGCCAGCGTGAGGACGCATATCGACAGGACAGGCGGGATTATGGATTTCGTCATCGGAGCTCTGCTTCGGCTGGACAAGGTGAGGGCAGATATTCATCGGACAATTACCATCTGTCACCTCCACGCCGCAGAGACTCATCAAACGACCGGAACACACATCGCCGCAGCTCCTTCCGCACATCATATGACAAGGAGGAACACAACCAACAGGATTCACCTTCTCGAGCCGGCTCATCTGAACGCTACTCGCAGGGCTACAACACTCCAAACAGAGGCTCCGCTAGCCGTGGTCGCTCTCCTGACCGCTATGAAAGTGGGCGCCTGCATCGCTCTCCCAGTCCTGGGCGGGTACGGTTCCAGTCCCCTGCACGTCAAAAACCGGGAGCAGGAAAACTACAAGTAGCTGACAATGAGGGTAGATTGTCAGCTACCAACTCTTCCTTCGCCCAGACGGACAACGACATTCACCCTGACACAGGTGCTAGTGACATCTCATGTGTGACTGACGTAGACAAAAGGTATGTGTCAGTTATTATTGAGGACACTGTAGTACATGCTTTTGTTGACACAGGGGTTGACGTTTCAGTCATTAGTGAGGCTTTTAGAATGGCTACACCTGCTCTTCAGATAAAACCCATTATAAAACGGTTTATTCCTCTCACTGGGGTCACAGGTGATCCCCTTGACTCTGTAGGCTCCATTTATGTGAATTTAAGTATTGCAGCCCTTGACACATACACTCCAAGTCGTCAGAAACTGTACAAAACCAATCATTTTAGGTTGGGACTTTATGGTGGAGAATGGCATTACTGTTGGCACTCGGACCATGACGTGTACTGTAGCCAGTACGGCTGTACCACTAGTTAGTCCACATTTGTACATTCCTTGCCTGACTGCAGTGACAGTATCATCCACGGTTACCATTCCGGCTATGTCAGAGAGGGTCATCACTGCTAATCTTGATGCACCCCTGAAAGGGTTTTTACCTAATGGTTACATTGGTGTGTTTGATCCACATTATACCGATCAGTCTTCTGCTGGTATTGCATGGACTGTGGCGAGGGTAGAACAAGGTTCTATTTGTGTTAAAGTGGCTAATGTTTCACATAGTGAAGTTATGTTACATGATGGTACACAGGTGGGACACTTTCATGCTATCTTGGCAGAGGGCCAGAGTGAGTTCACCATTATGGACGGTTCTATCGGTAATGTTAATAGACAGATACCTGACAGTCCACGTACAACTCCTATTATTGATGACACAGATTCAGACCTGACGCCATTGCAGAAAACGCAACTGACGGACACTTTGACTTCTTTAGCAGACGTGTTTAGTCAACACCCACATGACTTTTGCAGAACTGACATGGTCACACACAAAATCATTACGAACTGTCACACCCCAGTCTCACAGAGAGCCTACCGCACCTCTCCAGCCATGAAGGCTGAAATCCGTCGCCAAGTGGAAACACTTAAGGCACAAGATTTGATAGAGGACAGCTCGAGCCCCTGGGCCAGCCCCGTGGTGATGGTGAAAAAGAAAGATGGCTCATATAGATTTTGTGTAGATTTTCGAAAACTGAACTCTGTCACTATTACTGACGCACACCCCCTACCAAGAGTAGATGACAGTTTAGACACGCTGTCTGGTTCGCAGTACTTTTCGACCATGGACATGTCTAGGGGGTACTGGCAAGTACAAATGGATCCTGCAGACAGACAAAAGACTGCATTTACTACAGGTGATGGCTTGTACCAATTTAAGGTCATGCCCATGGGACTCAAAAACGCACCTCCAACCTTTCAAAGACTCATGGAGCTTGTTCTACGAGGTCTACACTGGACAACTTGTGTCATTTACTTGGATGACATCATTTGCATGGGAAAAACATTTGAAGAACATCTATGCAATCTCACAGACATTCTCACTCGCTTTCGACAAGCAGGGTTAAAGCTTCAGTATGTAGCTTTTTTTATAAACATATTTCTTTACTCTGTCACTACCTCCTGACAGACTGATGTTAGCCAGGTAATCTCTGAAAAAAAATTAAAAAAAATATTGTCCCCTTGCTTCTCCAGGTGGTAAATAAGCATTTCTAAAAAGAAAAGGTGACACGCCATTTTCCAGCCAATAAAAACAGAGTTTGTAACCAGCCAATAAAAACAGAGCTTGAATTTGAATCAGCCAATAAAAACAGAGCTTGAATTTGAATTTCAGCAGACCATGGGAGAGCAGAGCCATATATGGCTCTGAGGGGGAGGGATCAGAATGCTTTGCCTGTTGAAATTTTTTCTAAGTGCTACAGTTCTACTGAAACTGCAGACTGAACCTTTAAAGTTAAACCCTAAGAAATGTGACTTCTGCAAACCTGCTATGAAGTACATGGGACACATTGTGTCTCGAGATGGACTGAGGGTGGACCCAGTCAACAGTGAACGCATTAGTGACTGGCCTGTTCCACGTTCACCGACAGAGGTACATGCTTTTTTGGGACTGTGCTCATATTACAGACGTTTTGTGCATCAATATGCCTTTATCGTTCAGCCTTTACATAGACTTACCCAAAAACAAGTTGTGTTTGAACGGACAGATGACTGTTGCACAGCTTTTCAGACACTTAAGAAGGCACTGACTTCTCCTCCAATAATGGCATTTCCAAACTTTGATGAGCCATTCATTTTGAATACGGATGCAAGCCCGGATTTTCGCACGAGCTTACAAGGGCTTCAGCCCAGGGCCCCAGAATTTTGGGGTCCCCGAGCCTCGGGGGGGCACCCCCTAAGTTTTTTTTTTTTGTTTGTAAATGGATAGTGTCAGAATTTAACCAATGACTACCGGTAAGGTGATTTTGACAGTGCCTTTGAAAAATGTTTTCATTTGTTCTGTCAAATGTCCATCTTAAATGATTGCTTATTATTGGTCCAGTTTTGACGCACCTTACGCAAGGGGGGTGGGCATCATTGACGCTGGTCAATACGTACTGTATTTGTTTTTACAATGGCGGACAACAGGAAATACAACAGCGGAGCGCAGAAAAGAAAAAAGAGAATAGAAAAAGTGCATTGTGACAAAGAGGCGATAAATAAAATGCCTAAACTGACAGGCTTTTTAAAACCTGTTAGCGGAGATGGAACAGGACCATCATTACCCCCCGCTGTTCTAACACCGGCTGCACAAGTCCACCAGAACCATCAACCGTGACCGTCCAGGCTGGATTGGCATCTGAGGAGTCAGAGCAGGTGGAAGCAGGATGTTCTTCAGCAGGTGGAACTGTGGATCCGTACAGTACTGATCCTGCGCTTTGGGGGGAAATTGACAAGTCTGCGCGGGCTTACTGGGCTGAGCGAGGACCGGGGAGCTGCCAAAATATGAACGTTAGCTTTCACGCATCTGAACGGGTGTACAAGCATAAAAAATGTCTCTTCTCCAAATCTCACTTTAAACGTAAGATGGCAAATGGTGAGTACATCGAAAGACCGTGGCTGCTACTCTCCATCCTGTGGAGCTGCGTTTTGTTTTGCATGCCACATTTTCAGGATGCCACTACACCAAGTGTGCCCAACCAGTCGCTCACGGGCGACCGGTCGCCCGCCAGCTGGTTCCCAGTCGCCCGCGAAGCTCAACCTTGCTCTAACAGCTGACGAGCCGGCTCTCAGCTGTTAACAAGGTGAAATGTCCGCTGCTAAGCTTCATTCTAACTCCGGCAGAAGTGGTGGAGGTGACATTCCCGCTGCTCAGCTTCATTCCAACTCCGGCCAAAGGGGTGGAGGGAGGAATGACTATATGCCAATGCGTTGCAACGCTTTCCTCAGCCCTCCCCATCTTGTATGCTCACAGACACAGTCTCGCGAGTTTTGGGTGCGGTGACTGACGAGACTTTAGGTTCAGCAGTGGAGCTATCGGTGCGTGAGAGCGCTGTGGAGTGAATGTCAGTACGCAGTAAACATGGAAGGAAAACTAGCGAACAAGCAAATGAAAACTTACTATTTTCACACAGAATGGGAGGAGGATTTTTTTTGTTTATTCTAATTCAAAGTCTATTTGCCTCATCTGTAATTCAAGCGTTGCCTTACACAAAAAGTGCAACTTGGAGCGGCATTTCAAGACGATGCACAAACGTTTTGATGCAGATTTCCCTCCTAAAAGTTCTTTACGGACTCACAAAGTGCGGGAGCTAAAACACAAGCTTGCAGCACAGCAATCGATCTTCACTCGGCCCAGCACGAAAGGTAAGGCAGCTACAATCGCCTCCTACCGTGTTAGCCGCATCCTGGCTCAACATAAGAAGTCGTTCAGTGATGGAGAAGTTATGAAAGAAGCGTTTATTGAGGCTGCAGATGCACTTTTTCACGATTTTAAAAATAAAAGTGAGATCGTAGCTGCTATTAAAGACATGCAGTTGTCCAGACAAACAGTGACACGACGATGTGAGGGAATGGCTGTGGATGTGGAGGAGCAGCTAAAAAAGAACGTGCAACAATGTGAGTGTTTCTCTCTTCAGTTTGATGAGTCAACAGACATGGTGGACACAGCACAGCTGTGTGTTTTTATCAGAATGGCCTTTGCAGACATGAGTGCAAAAGAGGAGCTGCTCACCATCTTGCCTTTGAAGGGACACACAAGAGGAGAAGATATTTTTAATGTGTTTATGGAGTTTGTTAATAAAAGCAACTTGCCCCTCTATAAACTAATTTCTATAACAACTGATGGCGCTCCAGCAATGACCGGTCACACCAGTGGATTTGTTGCACTCTGCAAGCAGAATGATGCTTTCCCAGACATTTTGAACTATCACTGCATCATACACCAACAGGCCCTGTGTGGGAAGATTTTAAACATGAAGGAAGTGATGGATGTTGCCATGAAAACTGTGTGCTCTATAAGGGCCAGGAGTCTGCAGAGGAGGTTGTTCCGGGCTCACTTGGAGGAGGCAGGAGCAGACCACACAGACCTGCTGCTGCACATGGACGTCAGGTGGCTAAGCAGAGGTAAATTTCTGGCCAGATTCATTGAGCTGTTGCCTGAGATCAGGGATTTTCTGAAGCTGTCAGGTCATGGTGGACATTCAAAACTCGAGGACACCCAGTGGCTTTTGGATTTAGCCTTCCTCACAGATCTCACCAGCCTGCTCAATGAACTGAATTTGGAGCTTCAGGGAAAGGACAAAAACATAATTCACATGATCAGTTCTGTGAGCACCTTCAAAAGCAGGCTGCAACTGCTCACAAGTCGGCTGCAACGCAGGGACCTGCGAAACTTCCCACACATGGAGGCAGAGCTACAGCGCCAAGGGAAAGAGGTCACACAACTGGACAGTGCACACTTTTCTAAGCAGGTTCAGAGCATCTCAGCAGAATTTGAGAGACGATTTACTGACTTTTCCTCCATCGAGCCTGTTACCAGCTACATGTGTTATCCTTTTGGAAATGTTGATGTGGATGACATTGTGTCCAAATTGGTGTCCGTGTTTCAGCTGGACAGCTCTGGTGTTGAAAATGAGGTGATGACTCTGCAAAATGACATTGGGATCAAATCCAGAGCATCACCTGGCGTGAATGGAGAGTTCTGGAGTCTGCTGTCAGAAGAAAAGTATCCTAACATCCGAAGATGTGCTTTGAACTTAAAGCTGGGGTATGTAAGATTGTAATGTAGTCTGTAACTTTTCAAACAATATATTTTTAACATATTTCTTCACTCAGTCACTATCTACAGACAAACTGATGTTAGACAAAGTAATCTCTGAAAAAATCTATTGTCCCCTTGCTTCTCTATCAGCATTTATAAAAACACTGAAAACACAAGAGTGACCAGGACACTGACAGCCAATAAAAACAGAGTTGTTTGTCACGCCCCAACCCACGCCCCCACCTGTCCCAGCCGCAGCTCGTTCTCATTTAAAGGATTGCAAAGCGATGCAGGACTGTTTTTTATGTGACACAAAATGTATTAAATATCCCTTCTTTATCCCAGAGCTGGACTTTTATTTAGTTTTTTTTTGCCAAAAGCCAAGTGATCGCTTCATCCTTCACTGACAGAAATGAGGAAATGGATTTGTCACGACTCACGAGTGAATTAAAACATGTCCAACGTTGCTTCGTGAACCTCTGATGATTTCTGCTGGATTTTGTGTTGTAGGATGAGTGATTCGTGGTTTTATTAAAATTTTTAAACAGTTATATTGTCATATAAACACAGAATATCGCAGCGCAGACAGGAGGAGGTGAAGCATTCCACACATTCCAGACCAGCAGCGCAGCGACATGAGGAAGTCACGAGCGAATTAAAACATGTCCAACGTTGCTTCGTGAACCTCTGCTGGTGTCTGCTGGATTTTGTGTTGTAGGACTAGCGCTCCATGTTTTTATTTTATTTTATTAGAAGGTTTTATTTCCATAAACACAGAATATCGCAGTGGTTCTGAGCAGACAGCAGCAGGGGGCGGAGCAGATCCCAAGTTCAGCAGAGCTCGGACTGTGCCATATATGGCTCTGAGGGGAGGGAGCAGAATGCTTTTCTGCGCTGAAAATATTTCTAAGTCCCAGAGAGTCCCAGAGTGTTCAAATATCGCAGACCCTAGCTTTAACAGCACTTTTTGGATCGACCTACCTGTGTGAGTCTGCTTTTTCACACATGAAAATCATCAAGTCCAAAACCAGATCCACAATGACTGATGATCATCTGGAGACCTGCCTGCGCCTCGCAACCACCTCATACTGCCCCGCTTATGAGACCCTGGCCTCCTCCTCTCAGTGTCAGAAGTCCCACTAAGGTAGAGACACATTTATTTTATACAGCTTGCATAAAAATTGTCTCCTATAGACTTGTCACAATGTGTCTGTATGTTGTTTTTTTATTAAATTTTAGACCAGACTAGTTAGCTAGCTAGTGTTATTTATTTATTTATTTTGCAGTTTGGGTGTGCCCTTCATTTTCTGTACCTAATGTGTGTGTGTGTGTGTGTGTGTGTGTGTGTGTGTGTGTGTGTGTGTGTGTGTGTGTCTTGTCTTATAACCAGGTGGAACTCTGAATGGCCCTTTGAAGCCAGCATTCTGGACCAGTGAGGGACTTCAGCACCTGCAGATGACACACCATCCTGCTGCACAGAGCAGCTGCCTAGTTTTGATATTTAGGTTTTATTGAGATTTGAAATTGTTGGAGATTTGTAAATCTGCACCTTTGTAACTTTTTGTAAATAGTTATGGTGTGCTCACACCAAGCAGCGTTTTGACCTCCAAAGCTTCCAGCTTCCATGTAAAGTCAATGGTGGACGCAGCTCCAGCAGCCTCCTGGCGTCAGGCGTCAGGTCGCGTGCGTGTTGAGCGTGCTGAGGAGCGTTTTTTCGTGCACGTGAACCGGCTTCCACCTCCAAACCGAGCATTCAACATGTTGAAGATTTCGCGGTTCAAACTTTCAAACGCCGCTCAACTCCACCTGATTGGTTGGTGTGTCAACCAATCAGGGAGAGTCGGGGGGAGAAGAGAGGGGGCAGTGGGAGAGTCCCTATGTGACGCGGAAACGAGGGTGCGCGCGCACTATGTGACGTATTGTTTGTCGGAAAAAAAAAGAAAAGACCCGCGAGCTCGTGGACTATGGAAGAGAAACTCATTGTAGCTGTGTGTTCGCGACAATTCCTTCACGACCAGTCAAGTCTGCTCGACAGAGACGGAAATAAACAGCTCCTCCTCGCTTGGCGGAGTGAGCAGGACTCCGTGTGCAGGGCTCTGTATACCGGTAAGCTCCTCCCACACACCCAGCAGCTTCTTGGCGTCTGGCGTTCAGCTCTGGACATGTTGCATTCGCAAGTGCGTCCACTTGCGTGCGTGAGGAGCTTTTTGGAGGTTCAAAACGCTGCTTGGTGTGACTGTACCATTAGTGTGTTAATGAGGGAGTTTTATATTGTTCAGTTCAGTTGTTTATTCGTTTCTTTAAAAAATATGGTGTGCTTTTCAAATATTGTGTTCTTTTACTTTGATAAAGTACTTTAATTAAATAAAACTAGCAACACATTACGTTCCGTTTTATTTACTTTAAAGAAGTGAGGAGTAGAGAGGTGAAAAATTATGTTTTTTGATACTGAGACTGGACGAGTAGCCCTCGGCAAACTGCCGACTTCAAAAGTAGCCCTTGGTTCAAAAAAGGTTGGGCACCCCTGCACTACACAGTCAAGCTTTGAAACTGGTTTCTGTGACCGGAAACACACACCTGAACGCATGAAAACAGTGAACATCCTAGAAAAGCAATGCTGACGTTTGTTTCACTTGCATCAGCCAGCGGGAGGATAGACACACAGCTGCAGAGGCAATTTGAATCTGAGTGTGCATATTGGACTGAAGTTTTGAGAAGAGTTGTGTCTGTTGTGAAGTTTTTAGCAGAGAGAGGACTGGCTCTTAGAGGAAACAGTGACATATTTGGCCGAACTGATAATGGGAATTATCTGGGAATACTGGAGTTAATCAGTGAGTTTGATCCTTTTCTGAAATCTCACATAGAGAAATATGGAAATGCAGGTGCAGGGAAACCCTCATATCTTTCTTCCCAAACATGTGAGGAATTTATTCAGCTGATGGGTGATCGTGTTCTATCAGAAATAGTGAGTGAAGTAAAAATGGCAAAATACTTCTCAATCTCTGTTGACTCCACGCCAGATGTTGCACATGTTGATCAGTTAACATTTGTGTTAAGATATGTGTCACCTGAAGGACACTCACAGGAACGCTTTCTGAAGTTTCTACCAATTGAAAGTCATACTGGGGAAGCTTTATGTGCATCTGTACTCAAGGTTTTGGAAGAGATGGGGATTGACATTGCAAACTGCAGGGGGCAATGCTATGATAATGCTGCCAACATGTCAGGAGTATATAAAGGACTACAAGCACGCATTAAAGAACTCAACCCCCTAGTTGAATGGGTTCCATGTGCTGCACATACTCTGAATTTGGTTGGAGTTAATAGTGTGAACTGCTGTTTTGAGACAGCTGATTTTTTCCAGTTTGTGCAAAACTTATTTAACTTTTGCTCTAAGTCAACAGCAAGGTGGAAGGTGGTGACAGATGGACTGCAGCCTAAAGGCTGAGTTATAGTCGCGCTTTGGTCCGCAGGCTGGAGCGCACGCGCGTGCACTCAGCCGTGCGGCGAAATGCGTTCACAGTTTCGCCGCTGTGTTTATAGTTGACGCACGGCGGCGCATGGCAAAGTGCTGTTCTTTTACGGACCAGCAGGAGGCAGTACCCTCTAAAACCTGTGCATATGTTGCAAGAAAGGTGTAGAAGAAGAAATCTACCGTAGAAGAAGAACTGTTTGAAATCACACAACAAAAACAAATAGCTTTCCGCTCGCGTGCTGAACTGTTGTCTTTATTTGCGGTTTTAATGCATGGAGTCAGCGGAGGAGAAAGCGATCACGTGACTTTTGGCGAAAAAACAAAAGAAAAGTCCGACTCCAGATCAGGAATGAAGGAGAATTTAATACATTTGTGTCACAAAACATTCCTCCATGCGTCGCGACGCCGTCTCCACGACCACAGCGGCGCAGACAGCTGCAGGCTCCGGCGTGAAGAGGGTGAAGGCTGTCGGTGGGGACCTGTCAATCAAATCTGTAGCGCCCACAGCACGCGCACTAGGCTTGCGGAGTTTCAAAAATTCAGAGGTGCACGACACGCGCTAATCCCACGCGCGGGGCCAACGCGCAGGGGCGGGGACTGCGATATTGCGTCACTTTTGGCGCGCGCACCCTCGCGCGCTGCACGACACGTCGACTATAAATCTAGCTTAATGCAAACAAGCGCATTGAAACATTGAAGTCCCTTTCAAACACTAGATGGGCTGCACATGCAGATGCCATACAGGCAGTGCATATTAACTATGCAAACATTCAAAAATCATTGCAGAATATTGTAAATGACACAAACCAAAATGCAGCAATAAGAAATGAAGCAAGATCACTTGATAAAAAAATGGACAAGCTTGAAACAGCTTTTATGTGTACATTTTGGCACAGCATTTTGCAGCGCTTTGAAAAAGCAAGTGCAGCTTTGCAGTCTGTGGAACTGGACTTGTGTAGAGCTGTGGATTTGGTGGGGTCCTTGCGGGAGTACATTGGAGGTCTGAGAGATCAGTTTGATAGGTTTGAGTCTCAAGCAAAGAAGTTGTCTCCAACAGTTTCACAGGCTTACAGAGCTACTACTCAAAGATCAAAGACTCCAAAAACATTTTTTGGAGAGAGTGCCACCTCAGAGGTTGAGTTATCAGCTCAAAAAAAGTTCTCCACCAGTGTTTTTTTGGTGGTTGTTGACAGATTGCTTTCTGAAATCGATCGCAGGTATGCTGCATATGATAACCTCAACAACACTTTTGGCTTCCTGAACAATTTATCTGGTGTTACTGTTCAAGAGCTAAGAAACAAAGCATCTCATCTCCAAAGTAAATATTCAGCTGACTTGGAGATGGACTTTGTGGAGGAAACTGTCCAGTTTAAAGATTTTATTCGTGATAAAGAGATCACATCTGCTCCATCGCTTTTACAATTCATTAGGTAAAAGAAACTGCAGGACATCTTCCCAAATGTGGATATTGCATTCAGGCTTTACCTGACATTTCCTGTCACAAATGCAAGTGGTGAGCGATCATTCTCCAAGCTTAAAATAGTTAAAAATAGACTCAGATCCACAATGGGACAGGAAAGACTGAACCATTTGACTCTCATGTCTATTGAGAGTGATCTAGTGAGAAAGCTGGACTTCAGTGATCTTGTAAAGGAATTTGCAGCAAAAAAATCCAGAAAAGTGGGCATCTTTTCAAATGTCATGTCAAAGTAAGGCTTAAATGTCTGATAACCCTACTGAAAAGGCTTGGTGTTACTGGTTAGGGCTGTGCATGTCTGCATTATAAGACAGGCTCAAAGTTGCTAAATGTTCAGGGTTGAATATTTTTCTTATTTGGGTTACATGGTTTGCGTTTGAGTAAATGTAGGTCGATGTTTGTGGTTGTAGTTCCTCCAAATAAGATGAATGCAGAAGTTTTGTTAATAAATGGAAATCTGTATTTTGTTCTTCATACTGTATTTTTAAGATGTTATCTGTAAAATAAACTGCAAGCATCATATTCTAGTTTCAAACCAACATGTGGTTTTGTCTTTCTAGAAACCAGTTCAGGGTTGTTTGTTGTTTGTGACAACTGGCATATTAAAGTTGTAAGATGCGAAAACTTACTGTTCAGTTTTTTTCTGCTCAACATCTGAACCAAAACAAACAAAAAATAAAAAAATACAGTTTTTCCGGCCTATAAGTCACACTTTTTTTACACTAATTTTCATGTCCTGCGACTTTTCGGGCGGAAAATATGGTATATATGGGCCCCCATATTGACTCAAGCCCAGGGGCCCCCATACTCCTAAATCTGGCCCTGTACGGATGCATCTAATTTGGCAGTTGGTGCAGTACTATCACAGATACAACAGGGACAAGAAAGGGTGGTGGCATTTGCAAGTCACGTACTGTCAAAACAGAGAGAAAGTGGTCTACCTATGACAAAGAACTGTATACAATTGTGTGGTCGGTCAGACACTTTAGACATTACCTGAGTTGCACTCCTTTCACCATTATTACTGATCATCGTCCTTTGCTTAGTTTAAGGAAAATGGACATCACACATGACCCTACAGGACGCAGCCTGTAGCCTCGTGCGCTCCGGCAGCTGTTAGCTCGTATCTCTCAGCCTTACTAATAACAAGGTTATGAACTAATATAACTGTCTTGTCGTTGTGGGAGCCATACATAAACCGCGTCGCTTCCCTCTGCTGCTGAGAAGATAAATAACTCAGACACCTCCGCTGCATGTGTTTTACGTCCATTAATTAATTAATTAATTAATTGATTGATTAATTTATTAATTTATTGGTGGCTATTGATGACACAGTAGCCTGCCACCTTCATCCAGCTCCAGGATCATGCCTGGAGCAACCGTCAAATCAGCTTCATATAGTCAGAGTCAGAGAGTCAGAGAGTCTTTATTGTTATTTGCACCGCATGTGGTACATGTGATGAAAACGAGATTATGTACACGAGGTCCCAGTTACATCCAACAACAAATGAAAGAGAAAAACAGTAATAACATCTAGAACTAACTAAGAAAAACATCAACTAGTAATACACTAAGCCTAATATAGTGGAAATAAACAGCAGCACGAACATGAGTTTGTATGAGCAGATGGTCACAGATGAACACAGATGAACACAGCAACAAGAAAACAGATCAGCATCAGCATGATGTGATATTTTGCAGTGTTTATTTTTATTTTATTTTTATTTATTCATGAGTCTAACAGCCTCAGGGTAGAAGCTGTTCCTCAGTCTAGTGGTTCTACACTTGATGCTCCTCAACCTCCGTCCTGAGGGGAGTGGGGCAAAGAGTGAGTGTGCTGGATGAGTGAGGTCTTTCATGATGCAGGTGGCTCTTTTCCTGCATCTGGAGGTGTAAATGTCTGTGATTGTGGGGAGACTGACTCCAACAGACTTCTGTGCAGCCTTCACCACTCTCTGTAGAGCTTTCCTCTCTTCAACTGTGCAGCCTCCATGCCACACGTTGATGCTGGAGCACAGGACGCTCTCCACTGCACACCTGTAGAACGAGGTGAGAACTGGGCTGCTCAGACCAGCTCGTCTCAGCCGTCTGAGGAAGTAGAGTCTCTGATGACCTTTCTTGATCAGGCTGGTGGTGTTGTTGCTCCAGCTGAGGTTATCATTCATGTGTACACCCAAGTATTTGTAGCTGGAGACCACTTCCACTGCAGACCCACCTATTTTCAGTGGGGCATGGGTGTGTTTGTTCCTTCTGAAGTCCACAATCATCTCCTTTGTCTTCTTCACATTCATGTGAAGATTATTCTCTTTGCACCAGCTCTCCAGGTGTTCCACCTCCTGTCTGTAGCTGGACTCATCATTGTTTGTGATGCATCCCACCACCGCTGTATCATCTGCAAACTTAACAATATGACAGCCTGGAAGTGTGGCTGTACAATCATATGTGAGCAGAGTGAACAGAAGGGGGCTCAGCACACATCCCTGAGGAGAGCCAGTGCTGAGGGTTATGGTGGAGGAGGAGAAGTTGTGGATCTTCACGGACTGTGGTCTGTCTGTTAAGAAGTCTAGTACCCAGTTACAAATAGAGGGGCTTAGTCCAAGTGTAGATAGTTTGTCTATCAGAGTTTGGGGGATCATGGTGTTGAAGGCAGATGTGAAGTCCACAAAGAGCAGACGCACGTATGAGTCCTTCTGATCCAGGTGGGTGAGAGCAGTGTGGACCACGGAAGAAATGGCGTCCTCTGTTGATCGGTTCTCACGGTATGCGTATTGATGAGGGTCCTCGTTGATGTTGACGGTTGCCTTGATGTGGGACATGACCAGTTTCTCAAAACATTTAGCGACTATCGGGGTGAGGGCCACCGGTCTATAGTCATTCAGACCAGTCACTGTGGAGCTCTTTGGGACTGGGATGATGGTCGCGGTCTTCAGGCAGGTGGGAACTGACTCCAGTGCAAGTGAGGTGGTGAAGATGTCAGCCAGCACCTCACAGAGCTGGTCCGCACATTCCTTCAGAACTTTCCCTGGGATGTTGTCTGGTCCGGTTGCTTTATGAGGATTAATCTTTCTGAGACTGCCTCTCACTTCTGCTGCGGACACCCTGAGATGCTCTTCATCTGGTGATGAGGTGAGTCTGGTGCTAGCTGGTCTGTTTGGATCATCAAAACGTGCATAAAACTTATTGAGGGCATCAGGCAGAGATGGGTCCCTGGGGCATTGTTTGTTTTGCCTTTGTAATCTGTTATGCATTTAATACCCTTCCACATGCTCCGTGGGTCTTGTGAGGTGAACTGTCCCTCGATCCTCTGTGCATACGTGGCCTTGGCCTTCTTAATGCCATCCTTCAGTTCATTCCTGCTCTTTCTCAGCTCCACTTTATCTCCTGACTTGAATGCAGTGTCTCTGGCTGCTAGCAAGGCGTGAACTTCTTTATTTAACCAGGGTTTCCGGTTCGGGTAGGATTTCACATATTTTTTTATGGATACATTTTCAGAGCATGTACTGATGTAACCCAGGACTGAGGAAGCGTACAGTTCCATGTCCACTGAACTTCCATCAGTGGCTGCTTCTCTGAAAACAGACCAGTTTGTCCTCTCAAAACAGTCTCTCAACATGGGGGAACTATCTTGAGGCCAGATTGTTATTTCTCTTTGTTCCGGCTTGGAGCGCCTGAGTGGGGGGAGTTCTCTTGGTGCCAGGATCAGAGACTCGTGATCGGAAGCTCCGAGCGGTGGGCGTGTCTTCGCCGTGTATGCCCCCTTTACATTTGTGAAGACTTGGTCGAGCGTTTTATCTCCTCTCGTTGCTGTGAAGACGTTCTTATTGAAGGCTGGGAGGGAGACTTGAAGATCAACGTGATTGACATCTCCGCAAACAATGAAAAGCCCCTCAGGATATTTACACTGCAGCGAGGTGAGTAAGTCATGAATTTCTCCCTGGGCGTCATTAGCATTAGCATCGGGTGCTATGTAAATAGCTGTTATTAAAATCACAGCATGGTCGCGCGGAAGGTAGTGCGGCCTACATCTTACTGTGATTAACTCGACGGCAGCTGAACAAAGCCTTTTAATCACGGAACAGTTCGTGCACCAATCTTTGTGTACGTAAATACAAACACCGCCGCCTCGCGTTTTCCCTGTAGTCTCGGTGCACCGGTCCGTTCTGAAAAAGAGCCTATTATCCAGCTCGTAAACAGAGTCTGGAGTGTCCTCAGAGATCCACGTTTCCGTAAGACAAAGCACGGAGCATCTTCTCATCTCCTCCGACGTGGTCACCCTCAAACGAAGTAGATCCATTTTGTTGTCCAGCGAGCGCACGTTAGACAGAAAAAGAGCCGGCATCGGGGGTCTACCGGTTTTAGCGTCTGCCCGCAGTCTCGTCATAATTCCTGCACGGCAACCTCTCTTCTTTCCTCGTGAGCACCGCTTCCTTTTCTTTCCCCTGGAGCGCATCTGCTTCCAGAAGGACGTTCTTAGCAGCTCCAATCTTCCGAGCTCTGATTTGAGTTCGTTGCTGATTTCAGCTGTGCCCTGTGGTAAATCCGCTCCGATTCTTAACAGATCAGTTCGGCTGTAATTCACCCGCAAAAAACGCGCAGAGTCAGGTACAAAAACACTATTACAATTACTAAAAACTAGAGATGATCCGGGAACTCGTGAAGCTGCGGCTGCTCTGAGCGCGGCCATCTTGCAAAGAGCTGCACCGCCCCGGAGAAATTCAGCTGATTTGACCATTAAAGTGCATTTAATAAGTAAAAGCTCAACTGAGACACATCTGTATTATAATGTTGAGCCATCAAATAATTGTTTTAAGGTACTTATCTTTTTTAATTTTGAAGAAATGCACAGCGAGTCGTACCTCTGCACGCTCCCGCTTCCATGAATCGGCTTTTGAAATGCAGCTAATTTGACAGTCAAAGTTCATTTATTAAGCAAAAGTTAGATTGAGACACACCTTTACTATAATTTCAAGCAAGCAAATAATTATTTTTAAGTGTTAATCTTGTTAAATTCTTGTTAAAGTCCTCCCGTGCACGCTCCCGCGGCCGTCTTTGGGCAGCCAATAAAGTTTTGGCACAACACCGGCCCACATTTCTGGGTTGTCAGTGGTGACGCGTAACAAACGCGACGCATCAGCAGTGACACATAACAGATGCGACTTATACAGTGAAGCGACATTGGACTGATGCAACTTATAGGGTGGTGCGATGTGTACGGTGAAAAATACGGTAAATAAAGGTTGAATTGAATTTATTAATAGGTGGATGTAATCATTAGTTGGAGCTAAACCAGGAATCTTAAAATTTTCATAATGTAAAAAAGACAAATGTAACCTGTGATTCAGCTGACAGAACTCTGCAGATGGTGCACTGAGGGCTGCTCACTTTGTTGTCTCCTGCCGCAGAGGGAAGAGGGGGAATAGACGTACCAACAACCTTTCATCTGTTCATGCTGTGAGCATGACACCTCAAAAACATAAGTGAAGTATCAATTTCCATTTTGGTGTGTGGCAACATCTAGGCATAAGAAATGTTCCGATCAAAAATTGGGTTTACAAGTCAAAATCCAAGATGGCCGCCCCATATAAACTTGTAAACCAGCCATACTGATTATTTAAGGAAACTTTCCTTTCTTGTTTCTTTATTGCTTAAATGCATAGCTTCCCTAAATAATTGGAGTGGCTGAAGATCAATTTATTGTAGCCATGGCTACCATTAACTACCCCTGGCTCCATCATTGCAACTGGTCATGACTACAATGGCTCCCTCCACTTGCCAGGATCCATCAAGTTCTCAGTCTAGTGGTTCTACACTTAATGCTCCACAACCTCCTTCCTGAGGGGAGTGGGGCAAAAAGTCTGTGTGCTGGGTGAGTGGGGTCCTTCATGATGCAGGTCACCCTCTTCCTGCATCCGAAGGTGAAGCAGATGTCTGTGATGGTGGGGAGACTGACTCCAACATCTTCTGTGCAGCCTTCACCACTCTCTGCAGAGCATTCCTTTCTGCAGCTGTGCAGCCCCCGTGCCACACGTTGATGCTGAAGCACAGAATCACCCTGCGTCGCCAATCAAGCAAAAAAAAAAAAAATCTCTATTCTTCTCCACTGTATAACTTATACCGACTTGAATACCGTATTTTCCAGAATAAAAGTTGCTCCGTTATATAGATCGCTTTGTCCAATTATTGCCAAAAATTTGGAAAAATCCATAAACGGGTCGCACCTACGTCACCGCCGACGTAACGCATCATCCACCGCTGACGTGACGCGTCACCGCACTTTGAGATTTTTATTAATGAAAAGTGCGGTATAAATTGAATTTATTATTATTATTATTATTACCGCTGAGACAACCCGGAAATGTGGACCGAGTGTAGCTCTGCTGCAAATGTCTGCCACAGGAGTGCACAGCAAGGCTTTAAAGGTGCTATATGTAACTTTTCTAAAAATATATTTTTAACATATTTCTTCACTCTGTCACTATCTCCTGACAGACTGATGTTAGACAGGTAATCTCTGAAAAAACTATAGTCTTCTGGCTTCTCCAGGTGTTACTAAAAGCATTTCTAAAAACCCACAGTGACCCGCCGTTAACCAGCCAATAAAAACAGAGTTTTGTTCATGAACGAGCTTGTCACGCCCATCTCCCCCTGTCCCAGCCCGCAGCACGCATCTGCACACGTTCTCGTTCAAAGGATTGCAAAGCGATGCAGGACTGTTGTGTATGTGACTTCTTCATCCCTGATCTGGACTTTTCTTTTGTTTTGTTTTTTGCCAAAAGTCAAGTGATCGCTTCGTCCTCCGCTGACTCCATGACTGAAATGATGAGGAAATGAATTAATTTGTCACGAGCGAATTAAACTCGGGTTCAACGTGGCTGTGCAAGGCTCTGCAGATTTCCTGGTGTTCTGGTGAGCTGGACCAGCGCTCCATGTTTTTATTTTATTTTTTTATAACTTTTTATTAACATATAAACACAGAACATCGCAGCGGCTGCAGCCAAAGCCAGCTGCAGCTTGTGCCTTTTTTTCCCCACCCGACCTGTCAATCAATTCAGTACGCGCTTAGACAAACAGCTAACAAACACAGCTAACAGTAGTTACCTCCGGAGCAGGAGGCCGGGCAGCGACAGAGTCCGTCCGAGCAGAGGAGGCTTTTTTCGGACACATGAGCTGGAAACGGTCGGTGGACTCTCTGGAAGTGTCCCCTAGCGGACAAAAGTGGTACTGCACCATTTTTTGCAAAAATGAAAAACGGTGATATCTGAGCCAAAAATTGGTCTAAAAATATGGGGGAAAATCCATTAACAGGTCTCACCTCTCTATAGGCCGCAGGCAGTGATAGGAATAACGGAGTTATAAATAAACGGCGTTACAAACGGAGTTATTTTTTTCATTAACGGGTAATCTAAGTAGTTACTATGTCTATCGTTACAACGCCGTTACCGTTACAAACACTAAAATGGTGTACGTTATTTTGTCTTCTGCGCGCTGTCTCTCGCTGCTTGTTTACTTTTTTTTTTCCCTTGTTGGTGAGGGAGGGTGGAAGCAGCAGAGGGGAGGGAGGGTAGGAGCATGAGCTATAGACGTGGGAGCAGAGGGGAGGGGCGAAACAAAAAGGATGATGCTGATTGGCTAAGGTAGAGTGTCAGTCAGAGGTCAGCCAATCAGCGGTTTTGTTGTTCAGCTCACACACGCTGCAGCAGGAAGCTTCAAATCTGAAAAGTTAACAGAAGTCTGGCAGCAATGGCGAGTTTGGAGGGAAAGTTGGCGTTTTCAAAGTGGAAATACAGAAATTACTTTACTCTCCTTGAGGTAAAAGGCAAGAACGTGCATGTGAAGTGTACATTATGTCCCGGAGCGAAGTGTACGTCCGTCGTAATCTGATCTGACAAGCATCTCACAACTGCTCAGGTAATTCAGCTTTTCAGTACTGTTTTAAAAGTACTTCATATTGTGAAAATGGTTCTTTTGTTTTTAAGAAAATTCTTGAAGAACCAGTTGTGTGAGAGTTTGATTTTATTTTACACTACAAAGCACTTATTTTAACTGTTTACTTTTATTTCTAAGAAAACACTTGAACAGTACAGGGTGTACATAGAGCTGAAAAACACAATTGTTATATTATTTTGTTAACCTGTATTTTGTAATGAAGAAAAAACTTGAAGTATAGTATGTCAAACAGTCATGTTCTGTTGAGGTGCTGTAAGCATTTCTACTTAAAATTCGTAGATATATCTAAACTTAAACCAACCAAACAAACAATAGTTACTTTCCCTGGTAACTAATTACTTTTATAGGTGAGTAATTCAGTTACTAACTCAGTTACTTTTTGGGCGAAGTAACTAGTAACTATAATTAATTACTTTTTTGAAGTAACATTCCCAACACTGGCCGCAGGGCATGCAAATTAGGCAAAAAGCCGTAACCTATATCCTGGAAAATACGGTACTGTATCTTGCACCAAAAACATTAAGGTTTACTTAGTTCCTTGTTCAGTTCTAGTCCAGATAAACACTTATCTCAACTACTAACATTCACTATTCAAGTCCCTCAGCAACGTGAGCATCAGCATACAGATGTTCTCTGTATGAAATTTTAAGGTGCAATTTGATTTTCTTTTAGACAAACTTTTTGAAATTTTAAATATTTTGGCTTCCTACGGAGCCCGTCTGGTGACATGGAAGGCAAAAAAAGTATCAAGTGGCCACTCGATACTTTCGCGTGGCCACGTGATACTTTCGGGTGGCCACGTGAAACTTATCACGTGGCCACGTGAAACTTATCACGTGGCCGCTCGATAAGTTTCACGTGGCCACCCGAAAGTATCACGTGGCCACGCGATTGTCACGAGGTTTAAAACAAGAGGTTCAATCTAAAGTAGTATAGACAAATTGTTGTAAGATTAATGTGCTTTTTCTGAGATTACATTCATCGCAATAGGTGAGTGTCGGGAAACGGATGTTTTAAATGTGTTCCTGAACGCAACTCGTTCAGTCATGAATGTGGTTCAATACTACGGAGCGGCTCCGTACAATACTTCTATGGCATTCATAAAATTTATGTCACGAGGTTTAAAACACGAGGTTCAATCTAAAGTAGGCTATAGACAAATTGTTGTAAGATTAATGTGCTTTTTCTGAGATTACATTCATCGCAATAGGTGAGTGTCGGGAAACGGATGTTTTAAATGTGTTCCTGAACGCAACATAACTCGTTCAGTGAGTCATGAATGTGGTTCAATACTTCTATGGCATTCAGGTACGAGTCCCAGTGTGTAATTGAGTGTTTTACATAAATGCAGGCAGTGTACGTGGTCAGCGACTTATTTGTAATATGGTATGTTTATCTTATAAACGAAGTTGTTCACATGACGAAGATAATGGCCTAGTGCTAACTCAGTGCTAATATGCTAACCGTCAGTGAATTCTACTAGTATTTTCTCGCTAAAGGGAAAATGGCTAGATAGTTGTGGTGTGTAGACTATGCATTAGTTACTTGGTGGTATTGTCTCGATGTACAATATGTTTTAGTTCGGTATTACAGGGATATTTGCATAAATTGTGACCGTTAGTGGTTACCATTCAGTCAGCAGTAGTACGCATGCCCTGAAGGACGTTTGTGTACAGTACTGTAGTTCTCTTTCGCTCAAATACTCCAGTATTTTAATGGCGTTCACACAGACACATGTAAAGGAAGACTGTTCAGTAAATAAATAAATAAATTATGCTATCAAACAGGCCCACACTGTGTAGATAGATAGCTACTTTCATTGATGTAGTCAGCTGGAACTAATAGTGATTCATACTTTAATGAGTCTACTTTTGGATTCTCAGGTTGGTGTTGAATTCAATATATTTTACTATTTCAGAATCATTTTACAGTCATGTCTTTTAATTGTTCATTTGAATGTTTCTAAAGGCTGCATTTCAAATGGAGAGAGAGGAAGACGCCTTCTTGCAGTTTTTGCGGGACCGTGGAATTAGAGACGAAATTATAAAAAAACTACAAAATGACAAGGTGAGCTATTCCTCCCACAGATGTTGAAACCATACAAATGATAATGTTTGCAATGGTTAATGGCCATACCTTAAACTTATAAGCATAGTCTCAATTATTAATTAATGCAGCTTAAAAGACAGCATGATGGGTGGTTTCCTTTAAACACTGTGAAACATTGTGCCCACATGCTACGACTAACATAGGTGAATAATCTTAGCATCTTGTGCATTCCTGTACAGCTAGTGGATTTACCAGCTGTTGCTGATGGCTCAGTCAAAGCCTTGTGTATGTTATTTTCTGCAAACACAGGTCTAATAGCCTTTTTATGCTTCCTCAGTCCTGGGTTACATTAGCACATGCGCATATGCATACCGCGAGAACCGATCAACAGAGGACGCCATCTCCTCTGTGGTCCATACTGCTCTCACCCACCTGGATCAGAAGGACTCATACGTCCGTATGCTCTTTGTGGACTTCACATCTGCCTCAACACCATGATCCCCCAAACTCTGATAGATAAACTATCTACACTTGGACTAAGCCCCTCCGTTTGTAACTGGGTCCTGGACTTCTTAACAAACAGACCTCAGTCAGTGAAGATCCACAACTTCTCCTCCTCCACCATAACCCTCAGCACTGGCTCTCCTCAAGGATGTGTGCTGAGCCCTCTTCTGTTCACTCTGCTCACATATGATTGTACAGCCACACATCCAGGCTGTCATATTGTTAAGTTTGCAGATGATACAGCGGTGGTGGGATGCATCACAAACAATGATGAGTCCAGCTACAGACAGGAGGTGGAACACCTGGAGAGCTGGTGCAAAGAGAATAATCTTCACATGAATGTGAAGAAGACGAAGGAGATGATTGTGGACTTCAGAAGGAACAAACACACCCACACCCCACTGTACATAGGTGGATCTGCGGTGGAGGTGGTCTCCAGCTACAAGTACCTGGGTGTACACTTGAATGATAACCTCAGCTGGAGCAACAACACCACCAGCCTGATCAAGAAAGGTCATCAGAGACTCTACTTCCTCAGACGGCTGAGACGAGCTGGTCTGAGAAGCTCAGTCCTCACCTTCTACAGGTGTGCAGTGGAGAGCATCCTGTGCTCCAGCATCAACGTGTGGCATGGAGGCTGCACAGTTGCAGAGAGGAAAGCTCTACAGAGAGTGGTGAAGGCTGCACAGAAGATGTTGGAGTCAGTCTCCCCACCATCACAGACATTTACACCTCCAGATGCAGGAAGAGAGCCACCTGCATCATGAAGGACCACACTCACCCAGCACACTCACTCTTTGCCCCACTCCCCTCAGGACGGAGGTTGAGAAGCATCAGATGTAGAACCACTAGACTGAGGAACAGCTTCTACCCTGAGGCTGTCAGACTCATGAATAAATAAATAATAAGAATAAACACTGCAAAATATCACATCATGCTGATGCTGATCTGTTTTCTTGTTGCTGTGTAGTGATGGCCAAATGAAGCAATGAAGCAGTATTGAACCACTTTGCCAATTGTATTGAACTTGGGTTCATTCATTCAAAGGTTCATTTCAGTGACATCTAGTGGTGAAATATTAGACAACACGCACTGTTTTATTTACTTTTTTACTGTATGTTCAGCTGATTCAGTAGATATGTTGACTTGTATCTGGGATTGAGAGAGGGTGTGCTTTAGAAAACTGTAGGTACAGGGAAGGTGGGTTGTGCTTGTGTAACTCAATCATGAAATCGGGGGATGGGAAATCAGAGGTTTTTATTTAGGAATAAAAGTTTTTCCACTGTTTTTGGACTCAGGCGATTTCTTTTTTTGCTGACAACTTCGCCAGCTTTTGAGAAAACACGTTCACAAGGAACAGATGAGGCTGGTACGCATAAATATTGTTTAGCCAACAAAAACAAATGTGGATAAACATTTCTGTGCTCATCCCAGTAGGCCAACGGATCCTCAGATCTTTCCAAAGGAGGATCAGACAAGTATCTCTGAACTTCGACTGTGGCATCTGCTGTATGGTTTCTGTGTGCTCGTGCCATTGTTGCATCTCGATCGAAACTTGACCAAAGGGAAGCTGAAAGACAAATAAAGATTTGACAGTCATGAACAGGGACAAGTTTCTGTGTGTGTTCATAATTACCAACTCACAACTGTCTGTGGAGGAGGATGGATTTTGTGCGCTTGTTGATGGTTGTGGTGTGTGATCATCTGATGAAGTCTCCACTCGTGTGTGCCTCACAACTGCTGCACATTCAGCTGTAAGTTTCCGTGCAGCAATCTGGCCCTTTTCAGGACTGTAAAATCCAATCAGTTTAAATCGAGGATCCAGCAGTGTGGCGAGTGACAGGACCGTTGAGCTTTCAAGGTTTTCAAATTTATTTATTAGGGTTGCAATAATATTCTGTCCAAGAAGTGTTGCCGTTATGTTTGTGGTCCTCGATGTTACTTCCCGGGCTGCTTGGAACAACATCTTCACCAGTGGAATCACCATTGAACCAGACACTCTCTTCTCCTGGGACAGTTCCACAGTTGCTGTATAGAATGGGGAGAGCACTTGGAGACATGCTGCAATAGTTTGATATTCCTCAAAAGAGAGAGGAGGAACATCGGTCTTAAGTGATGCCAGAGCTGCCCCGACTGTCTGCCTCTCATTGTGCAGTCGCTGCAGCATCAAAAAGGTGCTGTTCCAGCGCGTGTCCACCTCCTGCATCAGCTTCATCACTGCAC
>JBBPBX010050668.1:0-24881 GCA_038048925.1 Garcialebias charrua
GTCACCAGACAGGCGACTTCTTTTCTCATCTACTACATGTCCAGCCAACTAAACAGGCGCTCGCTTTCAATGCTTGTGCATGGGGCAGAGAGATAGTTCGGGCAAGTAGAGCAAGATGAGGGAAACAATTTTCATTGATCCTCCAGTAGACCAATGGGTCCTGGCCCCTTTCGACAGGAACCTCCGATAGGTAGTTCTGTACCTGCATAGCTGAAGGGCTGGCCAGCTGTTGCTCCTTTTCAATGTTCTCCTTTAAGATTTCATCTTGAACTGCAAACAGTAGACTACACCTTTTTGCTGCAGATTCATCGATGTCAGGAGGTCCCACTTCAGAGAATGTTCCTGCAGCAGGTGTGCATCTGGTCCCCCCCTCTGCTGAGAAGTAGTGATTCTTGTACCTTGTTTTGCATAAACAAAGAAAGATGGGTCAATCATTGTGTTTTGTATACATTAAAAGTTTTTTTAAATTGCATGTAAATAAAGAAATGCATTTCTTTATTTACATGCAATTTAAAAAAAACATTTACCGGTACATTAAATTTAAAATAAACATTTCTTGATAGAAATTTTCAATCAAGAAATGTTTATTTTAAATTTAATTTAAATGTTTCTTGAAATATAGTAGTAGGCTAAAAGTTACTTACCTTGGATCCAGAGCAGTTAGTGGCCAAGCTGTACAGGGGCTCATCATGCTCAATTTTGATGAATCTTCTCACAACAGCCTCCAGCAACGTAGTTTTGGCTTTACCCACACCACGGTCTGTGCTGAGTGCAGTGATGGCTGGGATTACAGTTTAGAGTATTTGATGACGTTCGAATTGTTCGTCAATCCACTAAGTAAAACTTAACATGGACATTAAACTTACATCAGAAGTCCAGATGTCTGTTGTACAGCTGAGAGTATTTGGATTAGATTTTAGCAGGCTGCGGGTGTCTCTCAGAACGTGGCCGAACATCTCCGGTACTGAAACATCAGAAAAATATCTCCGCCTCGGCATATAATAACGTGCATCAAGCTTCTAAAACCTTTGTCCTCAACGACTGAAAAGGGCTGGTCGTCTAATGCCACGAACTCCATCACTTTCCTCGTGGTAGCTTTGCTCATTTGGTTGCTCATAAAAGTTAACAGCTCTGTGAAAACCACCGACTGGCTCTTTGATTGCGCTAGCTTTAGCATTAGCTTGGTTGCTCGCTTCAAATGTTGCACACTTGGCTGCGTGGCGATTTCTTAAATAGCGAACAAGGCTTGTTGTATTAAAGGTTTTGGTTGTGGCTCAACTTGGCTGCGTGGCGATTTCTTAAATAGCGAACAAGGCTTGTTGTATTAAAGGTTTTGGTTGTGGCTCCACCACGACTTACTTCGGCTTTACACAAGTTGAGATCTTTTGCTCATTTTAAAATAGTACAACTTCCAAACAAACAACATGGCTGCTCCGGGTTGCCTGTGTTGACCATAGACATTATATATAGATATCTATGGTGTTGACTGTGTACTTGGGTGCATGTGCAGACGTGACCTGGTGGGCGGTCTATATAAGATATCTATGGTCAGCCCCCTCTCCGCCCCCCCCACCCCCTCTCTCACAGCAGAGAAAAAAGGGACAGCGGCTGATTTTCAGACTTTTGCGGCGATCGGTGGATAAAATCGGCTTCTCATTTAACGATCGGCCGATCGCCGATTTCCTCAAATTAAGGAAATCGGGGCCGATCGATCGGCCGGCCGATTTATCGGTGCATCCCTATTATTTATGAACTGTCATGTGAAGTTCAGACAGTAGTTAGGAAGTTCACTTGTTTACTATTGTGTTTATGAAACAAGAAAAAATAGAAATGGTGAAAAGAAAAGTCATATATTTGCTTGTTTTATTGTAATCTCTGCTTTAAATAAATCTGACATTGTTTATTATAAAACAGCTTGATTTATTGCTTCTGTTTGTTGAAAAATACTTGAGAAGGTATTAAAAAAATAATCACATTTTAAATCGCAATCGCAATTTATAGAAAAAAAATCTCAATTAGATTATTTTCCAAAATTGTTCAGCCCTAGTTGTAGGTTACATTTATGCTCAACAGATCTTAAGCTTCATTTTATTTACCGGTAGTTATTTTGGGAAACTGCATCTTCACTGTAGTTTTTGTGGTGGTTTTTGTTGATCTATAGTTTGTACAGACTTTTTCAATCTAAATAGCAGAAGGATAATTTTTATTTTTTATACTTGGAGACTGACTACTTTACTAAATAAAGTAATTTCAGTGAAATTACCCCTTGTTTTTTAAAATTTTATATAATACTGCAAAGCAACATGTTAAGTTAATTTTGTCAAATAAATGACTATGATTTCTTTTTTTTTGGGGGGGGGGTCTGGTTATATCACGAAATGTATCGTTATCGTCAGAATGCTCTGAAATGTCACAATATAATATTTGAGCCATATCGCCCACCCCTAAACACAAGTGATGTATGAGTAAATATGAAGTTATAATTGTCCATATTGTCTGTGTTTCATTGTTCTGTGCAGATGATCAGCAGACTCTGCTGATCAGAGTAGATGTTCCTGAGAAATGGAGGCCTGATGTAGACCAGCAGGAGCCAGATCTTCTCCAAATAAAGGAAGAAGAGGAGAAACTCTGGACCCAATTGGAGAAAGAGCAGCTCAATGTGAAGGAGGAAACTGATGCCAGCAGGTTTTCATTCACTGCAGTTCACATGAAGACTGAGGATGATGAAGAGAAGCCTCTGTTCTCACAGCTTCATCAGCAGAGTCCAGAGCCCCTCCACATCAAGGAGGAAGAGGAGGAACTCTGGACCCGATTAGAGGGAGAGCTGCTCTTTGTGAAGGAGGAAACTGATGTCAGCAGGTTTTCATTCACCGCAGTTCCTCTGAAGAGTGAGGATGATGAAGAGAAGCCTCTGTTCTCACAGCTTCATCAGCAGAATCCAGAGCCCCTCCACATCAAGGAGGAAGAGGAGGAACTCTGGACCCGATTAGAGGGAGAGCAGCTCTTTGTGAAGGAGGAAACTGATGTCAGCAGGTTTTCATTCACCGCAGTTCCTCTGAAGAGTGAGGATGATGAAGAGAAGCCTCTGTTCTCACAGCTTCATCAGCATCAAATGAAGGACAGAGATGTTTCAACCAGCAGCTCAGCTGACCAGATGAAAGTAGAAGCTGATGGAGAGGACTGTGAAGGAGCAGAAACCAGCAGGAACCCAGATCTAAATCTTCATGGAGGTGCTTCCAGATCTTCAGAGACTGAAGTCAGTGAGGATGATGAAGAGGACAAGGATGGGAACAATCCTGTCTCTCAGCTGGAACACTTGTCAGACTCTGGGTCAACAACTGAAGACAGTGACAAGGAGAGCAGTGCACCTCAGTCAGCTGTAAACTCTGTCAACAAATATTTCAGCTGCTCTGAGTGTGGTAAACAATTTCTGCACAACCGGTCTCTTCAGAGACACATGACATGTCATTCAACAGTAAGAGGTTCAAGTCATTTGGGTCAGAAGAAAAGTGCAAAGACACGTAGGAAAATCCAGACAGGACCAAAATCATTCAGTTGTGACGAATGTGGTAAAATATTGACACAAAAAGAACATTTGAAAACACACATGAGAATCCACACGGGAGAGAAACCATTTGTATGTGAGATTTGTGGACAAAGATTTGGCTATAAAAATAGTTTAAAAGTACACATGAATCTCCATAAATGTGAGATTTGCGGATATCAAACTAACCAGAAGCAAAATTTAAAAGAACACATCAGGATTCATGCAGGATATAAACCACATAAATGTGAGGAGTGTGGACATAGATTTAACTTCAGGCGTAATTTAAAATCACACATGAGAGTCCACACCGGACAGAAACTTTATGAATGTCAGAATTGTAGACAGAGATTTAGACATAAGTCAAGTTTAAACTCACACATGAGAATCCACACCGGACAGAAACCATATGAATGTGAGATTTGTGGACAAAGATTTATAAATAAATACCATTTAAACGAACACGTGTTTCTCCATACAGGACACAAGCCATTTAAATGTGAGATTTGTGGATATGAAACTAACCATAAGTCATGTTTAAACTCACACATGAGCATCCACACAGGACAGAAACCTTATGAATGTCAGAATTGTAGACAGAGATTTAGACACAAGTCAAGTTTAAACTCGCACATGAGAATCCACACACCAGCTAAACTATTTGTATGTGATATGTGTGGAGAAAGATTTAGCCTTAAACACCATTTAAACGTACACACGAATCTTCACAAAGTACAGGACCTTTATGAATGTCTTAATTGTAAACTGAGATTTACCCTTAAATCAGCTTTAAAAAGACACATCAAAGTCTCCGAAGGCTGTGCACCATATCAAAGTGAGGACTGTGGACAAAGATTTAGGCAGACGACAGATTTAAACATGAGCATCCATACTGGACAAAAACCACTTAAATGTGAGCTTTGTGGACAAAGTTTCAGCCATGAGTTAACTTTAAACTTACACATGACCGTCCACACGGGACAGATACCATTTGATTTTGAGGATTGTTGACAATGATTTAGTCATTTAGACAGGGCTGCCAACACTCACGCAATGACCGTGAGACACATGCATTTGAGGGGTTTCACACGCTCTCACACCGCATTCACATTTCTCACATTGAGAACTGACAAACGTCAAAATCTCAACTCTGTTACACTTCCGTATATTGGGAAAATACATTAGTCTGCTCCACGTTTTCACCACAACCCTTGGTGTTATGCACAAGAAGATCCACGTTGTTATTCACTCCGTATTTTTGCTCAAACCTTCCATCTACCTGCAAACAGTTTGCAGGAGTTTGCACAGAGCAGAAAGTTACTGGCGGTGTGTGCGGTCTGACTCTTCCCAAATTGAAGAAAAAGAAAGAGGACAGGTGAGCGGGTTAAATTACATTAATATGAAACATGTTAGAAAGAAAGGAAAAACGAGATGGATGGAGCAGAGAAGCTAGGGAAAGGCAAATAAAGTGTGCAGGATTATAGTCAAACGTGCTAAATGAACCATATACAGTACAGTACAGTAGCTGGATGTCTGCCTAGCAGCACCAAGAGCAGGTAAGATTGAATTGAAAATTAAGAATAAACACAAGTAGATTCATTCAACCTTTATTTATACAGGCTAGCCTCGTTGAGCCACGGGGACTCATTTACAAGAGGGACCTATAATGTGATAATGGTATACAGTGATAATGGTATCTTGTTAACTGAGTACATTTATTAAACCAACATGACCATTAACCATTTGAATTCTTTAAAGGATTCTAAAATGTCCAGTAAAGTAAGACCATCGGTGGGACAAAAGCGAAGCATTTTGTTTTATTTAACAAACGACTTGAGGAATTCCAGCTGTTACCAGCTTTTTGTGTGAACACACAGTTCATAACACTTAAAATTCAATTGTTTATAACTCATCTGCTTACCATTTAGGCACTGTATTTATGTTTTGTTGCTGTTTTGCTGTTTATATGTACATTTTCTGCTTAACCCACTGGAAAATGAAGAATGTCTAACTTTTCTCTTGTCATTTTTGACTAAACCTACATCATAAAATGCTCTTCATACAATGTACTGTAACAGTTAAAACTCAGTCAAAAAGGTGGTAAATACTAACATTTATGGAGGACTTACTGACATTATTAGAAATAAAAGCAGAACTATATAAATAGACCATTAAATGAATATATGCACTTAAAGTTTAGTTTAAAACAAAACAAACAGGAAAACACCTGTGCTTTTGTTTTAAACTAACCTTTAAAGGTCCACTGACATCATCTTACAAATTTGCATGAAATGATAGAAGATATATATATTTTATCATTCAACTATGTTTGTTTTTGCAAACAAAATGATAAAATAATGAAAATTCCTTCCAAACTGAGTCTGAAATGAAAAACAGCTTTTCTCTCTGAAAAATCCGATTACAAGCGAATGCAACATTTGTGACATAGGAAGCAGGACTGTCAGTCTGCGTCTGCCATTAACGCATATTCATTCTCAGCCAGATCGCCTTTTTTAAAAATAAAACTTAAAAAATGCCGGTTCGTTGTGTCGCCTTTGGGTTTTCTAATGTGATAATATGTCCTGCGGACAGTAAACGCACCACCAGTTGCTGCAATGTGATTGGTGGGTCTGGGGCTGGCTTCCTGTTTAAAACGGAGCCAGCCTCCAGGGGTGGACACACGTCATCCGCCTTCCGGCGGCTTTAGCTGGCTGTGTCACGCGCTAGCTGGACGCTTTTGGTCGCACAAGCTTCATGTTTCCCTCTTGCTAGAGGTGAAACTTGGTGGTGAGTAATAGAGGGTGACACGGGAGTGAATTTCTACTCCTGTCCCGTCCCACTCCCACAGAAAATAATCCTGTCCCGTCCCACTCTCAGGCTTGAGTAAAAAATTAATTCCTGTCCCGTCCCACTCCTGGTGCAATGACTCCCACTCCCATCCCGCTCCCATTCAAAATGACTCCCGCTCCTATACCGCTCCCATATTTTCTTCCTAATTTACTCATAAGAAATACAATTAATTTGATCTAATCTTCACCACAATGTTTTTAAGATTAGGCTACTTTGTGTTTTGCAGTTTGATTTAAATAGATATAGCAACAGAAACAGTTCATCTGTGGCAGTAGAGGGAGGCATATTTTGCCTTAATGTAAACAAAAAATAAATTAAATCACTAAAGAGCACAAAACGTAGTACATGGCCTGTGATCTCTATAGATTTTCCTGCAGAGGACCACCTTAGTCTCTGTTTTTAGCTCATTTGGAGGTCAGTTAATTGAATAAACCCCAACATAGACTCACTGGTGTACTTGACTAAAACTAAGCACGTCTTACAAGCGGCATACAGCGTGTTAACACCGTCACACTCAACTCTCGCAAAGTTCGTTAATATTTGCGACTTTCCTGCCAATTCTGTGAGCTTAATAGAAATATCGTTAGTTCTTACTTTGCGTTGCAAATCAACTTTAACCACATCGGATTCTCCGCTCGTCTTTACTCCCTCCATTGCTGCTACTCTTTGAATTCCGGCGAAAGCAGTGGCCGGAAGTACCGTTGCCTTCTGGGTCATGTAGTTCTTTTAACTTGCGTTACAGTGCAAGCTGGGGGAAAGAGAACTACAAAATGGCGACATGTTTTTTTTGTTGTTGTCACGACTCCCGCTCCCGTCTGCTCCCGTTAACTTTCGATCCTGTACCGTCCCAATCACGTGAATAACAGTTAACTCGATTCCCATCCCACAGGAATCCCGTGGGAATTACGTGACCCGTGGGATTCCCGAAAAAATGTCAGCCTCTAGTGAGTAAGCGCCAATTTATCTGTCTGTTTTATACTTTTGTAGATTTTAATGTCAAATATTTATTGTTTTAGTCTCTGCTGTTTGTCCTTGCGGTGTGTTTGCTGCTTTCCGGATGGTCCAGACTGGTGCTGCCCTCCATCTGGGTCGTTTGACTGCCGACCGGTCCTGTATCGGTGTCCGCTGGCTGGACGGCGTGGGGCGTGCTGCGTCACGCGTCCTGCGGGCCAAGTTGGGCTTAACGCCCAGCTCATCTGAACAGGCGTCTGCTGGAGTGGCGTCTCTTCCGGAGTGACAGATCAGACCAGGGTGGACTTTGGACTGTCGTCGTGTGACCATAAAAGGATCCTTCCAGGCGGTGACTGAATACTGTTTGGTGTGGGAAATGGGTGTGTGTATGTATGTGTGTGTGTGTATACGTGTGTGTCATTTTCCTGTTTTAGAACATTATCCTGAATTGCACTTTTATTATTGACTGGAGCTATTGCTGCCTTTTAGAATTGTGAATATTTTAATTTTGCATTTTTAAATTAAACTACTGTGCAATTTAACTGGTGTCAGTGTGTAAACTTGTCCTAAACCTCCTCTGCAAACGGGCCTGCGTGCTTTTAAAGGTAACTTTTTAGGTACAACCATTTTAACCAATTTTATTTATTTAAAATAGTATATTTAAACCTTTTAAACTTCAGTGCTCAATTTTAATCACACCCGACCCGGCTACACTAATATCAGTGAACAAGTGAGCCTTTTCACTTTCCCAAAAGATGTAAGACCTTCGTCAAAAATGGAATAAATAAAGCTGCCTCCCCTCGGACTGAGCTCCCTGTTTCCTGAACAGGTAAGAGTCAAATAAATACGGGTGCAGACCTAAATTAGAACCTGTTGTTTCTGCTCATCTAACTTCCTGCTTCCAAAACTAAAGACAAATAGCTCACATCTCAACTTAGATTGATAATTTTGTTGTTTTATTTCTTGTTCGCATGAATACAGTATTTATATGGGACGTTCTAAAGACGTTCTTTCTCTTCCTACGTCACAAATGTTGCATTCGCTTGTAGTCGGATTTTTCAGAGAGAAAAGCTGTTTTTCATTTCAGACTCAGTTTGGAAGGAATTTTCATTAATTTATCATTTTGTTTGCAAAAAACATAGTTGAATGATAATTCAATGAAATAAATATATTTCTTTCTACTTTTTATTTCTAATTATGTCAGTTTAGGTCATCCATACATATTCAAACATGAAATAGTCTTTCAATCTGACACAGATCTATAAAGTAGAGTGTAGTGAGTCATTTTCAGTCAATTTCTATTGTAGGATGTAGCCAACAGGATGAGGGCAGGTGAAGCTCTCAAGCACAATCAAACCCTGTTGCCGCGCTGCCGCACCCCCCCCCACACACACACACACAACACAAAAACAAAATTCTCACTCTTTGGCTTTTTGAAAAGTTGGCAGCCCTGTTTAGATCTATTTAAACAGTCGCACAAAAGTCCACATGCAGGAACCTAAGTGCTTAGTTCCTCCTCAAGTAAAACTTGACTTCAGTCTAAAACTAGTCTGCTTTTAAACACATGAGAACCAACAATGGAAGGAAAACCGTTCAACTGAATTATGGGTGTTTTCAAATAGAAATTTGCATAAGTGTGCTCCATGTTTGCTCCTTAATTAAGTTTCATATTTGATACCTGCTATCCTCAAGATTTGGCAAGACAGTCCTGGATTTGACAATCCACCCCCACCCCCCGCTTCTTGCGTCCCGCATAAAGGGAGTCAAGACACACGGCCCACATTTGACAAGTGGTGGCTCAGCCTGCCTGTTCTTGTGTGTATGTGGTAGGTGGGATGTAGAGGGATTGTGTTACAGGCTTCCTGCAACAGCAGGAGTCAGGTTATCGTAATAAGCCTGTGTTGGATGTAAAGCACAATTTCTCAGCTTTCAGAAACCGTTGGAATTTTTCTGACAAAACAAACTATCACAAAGTGATAACACAAAGCAAGCTTGTAGTAATAAAGAAAAACGTGTCAACGTGTCTTTTTGTGATAAAAGTGCAGTATGATTATCAGCCTGGCCCTCGCCATTCCTGCACAGCTCCGCTCAATTCTATTTCCCTTTACTGCTGGGTCTGGGATTTGTCCCATAGACAAGGATATCTCCGGTCGATTTTTGACCGGACCAATCAGAGAACAGAAGGCGGAGTTTTGAACGACGTTGACTGACGTCGTCAGTTAAAATGGCTGCCGCCACGAAGGAATTTTCCAGAAAACAAGGTAAAAAACTATTATTTCTTTCCTGAGAAAAACTATATTTCTTAGCTGACGTTATATCAGAAGGGTTCCTGAGCTTAACAGTTCCTAAATCAATTCACGAAATGGTCAAATCTGCTGGATTTAAATAGTTTCGGTTTGACATTTTCCAAACAGCCTCAGGGTGCGCTACGAAAATAAATGATAAAAAATCGAATTTTATCTCAAATGTTTCATCCAGGCCAACAGTCAGTAAATTAAAGACATATAATTACACACTGGTAGCAGAAAAAATATCCACCGAGTGGTTTCTGAGCTTTTTATCTGAATAGCCTGGACCTCGCCAGGCTAAGCTAACAAAACTCCGCCTTCTGTTCTCTGATTGGTCCGTTCAAAAATCGAACGGAGAAATCCTTGTCTATGGGAGGAATGCCAGACCCTAGTCAGAAGCAAAGTGAAGGACAGGGTCTGGTTTTAACCAGGCTAGCAGTATGATGCCATCAAGACAAACTTGTGTGTTAAACAGCAACAAACAAAAAACAACCGGTAATGCAATTTTCAAGTTTGATCTCAGATAAAGTTCAGCTTAAAGGACAGTTAGTGTTCATTGTTCCACCTTTGAATAATTATATACGGTATTATTTTTATGTTTTTTTTTTAGTCCTACAAATTTAGTAAAATGTACTTCAAGTGGCTGTAAAATGCAGTTTAGAAATGTTTTATATTTATTTCAACTGTCATGTCTGAATATGGATAGGTGTCCCCCCTCACTGCCATTAAAGCAAACAACTCTAAACTGAAAGATCAAAATACATTTTTCAGTATTTGACAGTGTAGCATGAAGATGTGCTCTCCTGACCATGACCTCTGACCCTGAGACATGCCATCATAACAACCCTGAACTTTTTTTTTTTTTTGGTTACCTTTGACTTGAATAATGACAGATTATGATTAGATTTATTATCTTGGACACTAAACCACTTACAGATTCATAAATGCTTATACATTTGAAGCTTTTGATAAATGAATATGACAAGTTTAAAGCATGAATAATGTTCATTGCTGTTTGAGATTATTATGAAATTATGTGAAATGTTACATGTTTGAACATATTTTCTCTGCTTTGTTTTCAGAAAGAACTCAGTTTAAGAGTCACCACAACTCTGTAGAGTTCTGTTAGAACTGAATTATCGAACGTCAGACAAAGTCTAAACAGTCTGAAAATTCCAGATTGTTCTTGGAGCTCCTTGAGGGGAGCGGGGCAAAAGGTGTGTGTGCTGAGTGAGTGGGGTCCTTCATTTTGTTTTAGATTAGAGAATTTTGCCTTGATGAATCAAAATCATCTTTTGCCTAGTTCAAGTCCTAGTATTCATTTTCATTCATTCATTCAACCTTTATTTATACAGGCTATCGTTGAGTCACGGGGACTCATTTACAAGAGGGACCTGTCTCACTCACACCAAACAACCATCCACTCTCACACTCACACCTAGGGTCAATTTAGAGTCACCAATCAGCCTAACAAGCATGTTTGGTCTGTGGGAGGAAACCGGAGTACCCGGAGGAAACCCACGCATGCACGGGGAGAACATGCAAACTCCACCCAGAAAGGCCCCGGACCGGGATTTGAACCGGCAACCTTCTCGCTGAGAGGCAGCAGCTCTACCAGTTGTGCCACCGTGCTGCCCCAACAACTATTTCCTCAACTTATTTATTATTCAACTTATTCTTTGTTACTGTTTGTGTTTTGGTTTTGATCATTTTTGTTATTAAACTTCAAAGAAAGTTTTGTCTCTTCATTTGGATGAATATTTATTTATGGTACAGAATTCCCTGTAAATAATGGACTACTTCAGTGACTGAGTTCTGTAGAGGGTGAATAAATGAATTAATCTGTTATTGGTCAGTAAACCGACCTGGTGCTCTGGTTTAATGAGTGCAACATTAAGTGTAGTAAAGTGAGGAGGAACTATTGCCCTTCTTCATCCCTCACATCTACTTTTTCATTCAACCTTTATTTAGGCAGGTTAATCCCATTGAGTCTCGAGGACTCATTTACAAGAGATACATGATTTCAACAAAGAATTATGACAACAGTGGACAATAGCGACAATAGACAATTATAAAAGGTACAGTATAGTACAGATTTTTTTTATTTTACAAAATAAAATAAGATTGCAAAACAGTAGCAAAAACAGCTAGATTATAAGGTGAACGTATAGAAAACTAAAAGCAGGAACATGTCTGCATTAGTCCTTGCCAGGAGTTCAACAGATGTTTAAAGTCAGAGAGGTCAAGGTCGAGAGCTTCAGATCTTTTTTCAAGATATTCCAGGAAACCGGAGCAGAGTAGGAGAAGACTCTTTTGCCTAGTTCAGTTCTCACTGAGGGAACACTGCAGGTGAGAGCACACGCTGTAGCTGCACTCGCAGAGACATATAGGAAGAGCTGAATGAAGGCAGCAGAACCAAGAAGTGTTTAAAGATGAAAATGTACCAGTGGAAGACTGTGATGCTAATCAGACCACTCCCCAACTCTGCAGCGGTGTAACTACAAGCTAGTTTTACCAGTCCCAGAGGGGAAAATGCAGAAAAAAACTCAAGAAAACACATTTGCACAGTGACTGGGAGGAAAAGGTCTTTCAAATAGCTACATTTGAATGAAGCGCGGCGAAGCAAGAGTGGCGTTCATTGGTTGGGACATGATCACATGCTTCCCCCGATAAGCAAGAGTGGCGTTGATTGGTTGGGACATGATCACGTTCTACTTCCCCCAATCCAATCATAATGCTTGGGTTACGAAGCTCACAAACAATTCTTGTGTTTCTATGACAGAAAGCGAACAACTTCACAAGGACCTACTGAAAATGAATGTTTCACCTCATGCCTGCAGTAACGCAGAATAAAATTGAATAATGATAATAATGATGATGATGATGATGATATATTCTTCAATAAATAATAAGGTAATTAAATTTGATTTTTTTTAAAAGGATTGAGGTGTAATAGAATAATAATGTGTATAAGGTATTTAAACACTTACTGAGCCACCATTATTGGAGATGCGCAGTTTATGAGCAGAGTTTAACTGCACAAACTGCCACCCATGCGCGAGTTCTTCCTTTTTCCGATATTAAATTGCTTTTACTGTGATTAGCCAGAAATGTAACTTCACAGGAGACTTCAATTTATATTGGTCTACCAGAAAATAGACCTTTTATTGAAACTATCACAGAATTACATTAAACATTGGTATCGATATTAGCTCTGATTTAATAACTACGTTGACAAGAATTCAAATTAAAACAGACAATTTAAACTTAACTGTTGGCACATTACTTGACAGATTAATAGCTTATGAAAAGGAAATAGGAGGAAGAAGATGAAAGCTAAGTTAACTGAAATTAATTATTTGAAACAACCAGAGTGGCACCTTCCCATACGGATCTGTGCTGTGCCTCCGACACGTGCAGCATACAAGCAAAGCCTCTTTACCTGGTGACGATAGTCCCTTGGAGGTGAGGACTGAGAAGTTTGTGGACACCAACGGACTGTGTTGTCCCGTTGAGGTCCAGTTGACTTCGGGCATGTATGACTAGATCAGACGAGCCAGGAGCACGCTTTCACCGGCAGGAAACAGGACCAGCTACTGGCTGAACTTTCAAAATAAACTTCAGAAAACAAATTCTTTCAGAAAATGAGTGAAAGGATCACAGTAAGGCTTTACTATGATTCCGCTGAGACGTGGGTCGTTGACACATGACCGGGCCGTCTCCAGCTTTCAGAGGGGAGAAGCAAGTTGTCAGTTCGTTCTCCTCCAAAAAACTAAAGGCAAATGCAGGAAGTGCCCATTTATAGGGGAGGTGGGGTCTGACCCACCTTCTTAATGGCTACAGGCTGGTTTAACAAAATAAAAGATGGAAGTTTAATTCCATAGGCAGAAAGTCTCTTGACGGACAACAGGAAAACTGTTTACATAAACAGCCAGGTGGCCTGCTTGTGAGCACAGAGAATATTATGTCTAACTTCATAGACAACACAAAAGAAGCTGCAAGTTAAACGTTTACTCTGACCTTGTGCTTTAGATTCAAAGACTGCTTGCTTTTGCAGAAATAAAACCAGCAGAAGGCCAAAGCTCATGAAAGTAGCAGATCATCATTAAAATGACAAAATATACTGTAGATCAATTCTGAATTAACACACATTAAAGAGAAAGTTCAATCTGATTAATTAGTGTCCATTAATTCATAATAATTGTAACAAAATATAATGTTTACTCGTCTCCTTGAAGGCTTCAAGAAGGTGTAACACTGAGAGTTCCAAAGAGATGCAGAGAGGTGTACTTGAAGGTCAAGCCTAAAATACACGAGGTTAGGTGTATCACTACAGTCCCCCTTTTTGGAAGTCATCGCCTGTCCTTGGGGATGAGTTCCAACACAAAAGGATACCACCGAATGTCTCTGACCTCTATGCAATCCAGCAAGTGGGAAAAAAAAGTCAAAAAGTTCAAAAGTATACTCCCATAATGTTTTTGGAAATTCCATACTGTTCGTAGGTAATCCCATTGCGGCAAGCTTTTAATCCTTTGGAAAACATAGTCTGTTAACCCATGGAAAACTGAGTCTGTGATCCCTTGGAAACAAAGTCTTATAATCCACAACGGTAAATCCACAACGATGGGGGTTATTGATTTCATCAGCAAGAATGGTTTTAATCAGCATGTAGAGGGGATCCCTCGATTGAAGCAGAGGAGGCGGGCCTTGGATGAAGGTTGAAGACCAACGTTGGATCAGCAGGTCCCCACATCGAAGGTTGCAGGCTGGATGGCTTCCAGTCGGTGCCACCCTGGTTCAATGTGTCATGCAATTATGTGGTTTTAGGTGGGCTTATGATTGGGATTCTACATTAAGCCTTACCTATATGCACCTGGTATGTAAGCTATCATGGATTAGATCAGCTAAAATTACCAATTAAGGGGTGGATCAATGCTGTAAAAATCAGATATAGGGATCTATACCTATAGAAATGGGGAGGGCTTCTGTAACGAAGGCCTCTTCATTCAAACTATTCCTCCATTCATTATTTAGTTTAGGTTAAACTAAAATAAAAAATGAAACTAGTTTGGTCTAAATGTCTGTTGTCTTTTAGACGAACGACGCAAGATTTGGTAATCCCTAAAAATTTTGAAGTCTATGGCGAGACTCATCAAAATGAATAGATCTAGAATAGAAACGATCGAATCGGTTCTACCTAAATGATTGGGAGATCAGTGTAGATTATAGTACCTTAAGTAGTATTAATCTACTATGACTCATCAAAGATTGAGATCTTTAACAAAATGAACAGCATGTTGGCATAGTTAAATCCATTTAAGTCTTATCAACAATCAAAACCTCTTTTGGCTGGGAGTGTTCAGAAAACAATAACAACTTCAATAACACAAAAGTAGCAATCAAGCAACTAAAAACAACGTTTCACTACGTCAAACTCACTCTGGTCGTCAGATTCCACGTCACACACAAGAAAAACAGTTCTTAGCTTTATAACCGATGTCAATTAAATCCTGCAGATTTAAACGGTTGTTAAGGTTAGTTTTTGTTGTGGGTTTTATGCTTAGCGTTTCTAAGTTCTAGTTGGAACGGTTTCTTTTCGCAACTAGAATAGTTTAAACTGTTTAGTTTATTTACTATCCTGTGCTTGGACGACCTTCTTTTCCCATGAAGTCTGTGAGTTTGCGAGATCTTTGTCGTTTGTGGGGTTATTGAAATCTTTGTCCTTGACATGGGCATGGCCTAACATCACCCCCCTGTGGTCATGAGGGACCAAGCACACGGGTGTGGACGTCCGTCCATGGGCACGAGTTAGGATGCCATTGTTTAGTTTAAGCTGTTCGCGCAGTTTATGGGGAACCTTGTACAGGAACCTTATAGGTCTCGGCCAACGTACCTCTGTACGTTTACCTCTTTCTGCGTAATGCAGGTGTGTCACAACTGTCGGCGCCGTCGCAGGCGTGTCTCTGTCGTTGTGATGTATGTCTTCCCACTTCATGAATGAAGAGGTGCTCTTTGAGTCTGTAAGAACTATGTCATCTCTGAGTAGTTCTAGATTCAAATGCTCTTGAACCAAGGTTTCATTGAAAGCTTGGATGATAACTGAATTACCTGTCCCAGAGGACAGCACATCGTTCTCGGTGTGTTATCCTTGGATCTCTACACCGCCCTCTACCTGTGGTAGGAAGTGTGAGTTCACCCCCCTTTTGTTTGAGGAGGGGTCCTCAAAATCAGTAACAATGAAGTCCAAGTGACTGTCAGAGTGTTGTAGACTGTCACCTTCTGGACTCAGATGTCCTTGAACCAACACTTCACTGAAATCTTGGCTGTATGCCGAATTACCTGTCCCACAGGACAGTACAGCGCCATCGGTGTGGGACCCTTGGACCTCCACACCTTCTTCTACCGGTGGTAGGTAGTGCTCAGTGAGTGCTGAAGGTGTCAGCTCGCAGAGGAGGTCCTCGTGATGGGCCAGAGTCTGGTCCAACTGTTGAGTCTCCTCTGTCTCACCTGTATATGAAGGTTCACTTACCGGGTCTGTGGTCTCGGTTGGGGAATCCTTTTTTACCTCAGCGGTACCTGCTGTTAGACAGTCAGTGTCCTGACCTTGGGGAGGTACCACGAATGGCAGTGGACTGCTCACTGTGGCCCACATTGTCTGATTGCCATAATTTATAATCGCTTCAAAGCGATTTATAAAATCTTGGCCAACCACAAATGGAGCCCGGAGTGAGTCAAGTTCAGACACATATACCGGGTGGTATAGTGACATCTCGCCAATCTGCATGTGAACCATGGCTATTAGGGTTGTTCTCGTCTTTGCGAGGCCCAGTTGCTCACCATAAGTGTATTTCACAAAGGGTATTTGCCTGTCAACATCGTTAGCGGCGGTCCTTAGCTCCTCAAACAGTTCGGCTGACATGGTAGACACGTCTGAGCCGCTAACCAGGAGCGCTTCTTGCGCGAGGACCCCTTCCAATGTGAGTGGCAGGTAAGCTCTCTTAGCTATCCCCCTTTTTATAAAGTTACACAGAAACCATTCAGGTTTTTCCACACGTTTCTNAAATGTGCTTTTAACAAATGCGTTAATTGTGTCTCCCAAACAATATTTAATTAGGCTTACTTGTCTACTGCTGTCATGCAAATATTTAGTCCAGGTGCCCACATGTATGTTTTAACTCCATTTTTTTTTCATTGTATAGTTTTTTAATACTGCATTTTCTTTACCGTTTTTAAATGCAGCAAAATAAACATATACAGTAAATATGCATAAAGCTCATTTCTGTTTAACATTTGCTTTCAGGTTCTTATTGTCTGTGTCAGTTTTGACAAGTTGCTGGTCCATCACAGAGCTACAAACAACCATTTACATCTCGTGACAATTTAGTTGTTCAATAATCTAACACGTTTTTGGTCTGTGGGAGGAAATTAGTGTACCATACTTGTCACCGTTAAGGTTTCACTTTCGTATAAGTCTCATCAGTCCAAATAGGTCTAATAAAGTGGGGGGGGAAAAAACATAAACATGTCGCTTCACCATATAAGTCACATCTATTATGCGTCACCGCTGACAACCCAGGAACATGGGCTGGTGCTGCGCCAAGAGATTGTCTGCCAAATGGCAGCTGTGGGAGCATGCATGGGAGGACTCTAACAATATTTAACAAGATTAACACTTAAAAACAATAGTTTTTTTGCTCGACATTATATCAAAAGTATATCTCAGTTGAACGTGTCCTTAATATATGCACTTTGATGGTCAAATCTGCTGCACTTCAAAAGTTGATTTGCAGGAACGTGCAGAGGGATGACTCGCTGTGGATTTCTTTGACATTTAACAAGATAACCACCTAAAAACAGTTATTTTTTTGCTTGAAATTATAGTAAGCATGTCTCAGTTCAACTTTTTTTTAATGAATGCACTTGAAGTGTCAAATCAGTTGCATTTTGCATGGGCGGTGCAGTGAAATGCAGCTGATTTGACATTTGATCCAGGAGTTCCAGATCAAGACCAAGGTGGCTTATATGGCAAGTGTCTCATTAATAATCACTTTTACCTATTAATGAGCCACTTGGCTTGCCATAATAGTCAAGGGCCCTCAAGTGGCTGGACATTTTAGTGTTCAATATTTTTCATGTCAGAACGAATGAAATTGTCAGATTTCAGCCAAAAATTGGGTTATAAATATGGGGAGAAAAAAAGAAGAAATTTGTTGTTCACTGTATAAGTCACAGACATGCTAATTTGTGCAAAACTGTGACTTATACAGTGGAAATTTCAGTACCTGAAGAGAATCCATGCATGCACAGGGAAAACATGCAAACAGGAAAATCTGCAGCCAAATTTTAACCTGTGATTTTCTTCCAGTGTGGGGTCAGTTTAACCACAACATTATCAACTGAGCAATTTTATATATATTTAAAAAAAGACAATCCCAGTCAGGAATGTTTAATCTAACTATTGTAGATTTACCAATTCAGAACACTGTAACTCCAGCTAATGTATTCTGGCCATTCAACTTTAAGCCTCACATTGAATGAGTTTGCTCTCTGCAATGAAATTTTTTTTGCATGCTGACAAGTCTAAATGTAAAAACTTTTTAAATGTTCTTTAACTGCACCATTGTGTGGTAAAATTTAGCATTCCCCTATGTGCTCTTATGGGCACATGTATGTGGTCCTCTACAGACCTAAATGTCCTTGATTCTCATTGTGATGGGGTGGGGGACATGGAAGGTGGTGGGGTTTTTCACAAAAAACAGTGGTTCTTTAGTTTTTTATTTTATTTGACGAAATAGATTTGTCTGATTGAGATAATATGGACCTTTTTTCATGCCAGAAACAATCTCTGCCTTACATTTTGTTCCCTCTGGGTCCAGAGAGAAAAAGAGAGCAGAGAAGATTTTAATTGCTCTCCTCTCATTCACATCTGCCCTACCATATTCATCAGCACGTCTTCCCCTTATCAAAAAGGGGCTGGAGGGTGCTGGGAAGTAAGTCGATGGGATTCAATTTTATAATTCTGAGCTGATGGGGGTGGGAGGATTGTTACATATCCTGAGGAAGCTGCCAATGCTGACACCTTTTAGTTCTTATGTATGTTGACTGCAGTCATGCTTTTGTGTGGTTAATTAGTCTGATTGTGATCAGGCTTGTGTGTGTTCAGCCAGGAACACCTGAGAGCCACGCCTATATATACTTCAAGTTGACTGTGCTTGAATGCGGAGTGTTGTGAGCTCAGAGGAGGTTGCTTTATTGCTGAGCTGTTTGAGTACTGTTTGGGTACTGTTTGAGTACTGTTTGGGTACTGTGGGGTGTTCTCCGCCCGCCCCTGCCTGTCTTGAAGTCTGATCTTCTGTTTAGAAGGTTCTTGGTGAGTCATTACTAGCTCATGTTTGGTCTTGACTGCTAGATGCACTTAAAGAGTGGCTACTAGCTCATGTTTGGTCTTGACTGCTAGTTGCATTTGTGTCAGCTCATTTGCTTGTGGAGTTTGACTGTGCTTGCTGCACTTAGGAATGTTTGCTCATCTTTTGACTTTTGTAGTGCTTAGTGCACTGGGTAGCTGAAGGCTGCATTTATGACATTAGGATCCTGCTAATGATAATTGATATCAGGGATGCTGACCTGTGTGGTTAGTTTAAGCTGGTTTAACCAGGAACATTATTGAGCTTGGAGCTGTTTGGAGCTTTTTGAGCTGTTTGGAGCTTGGAGCTGTTTTGGAGTTTGGAGCTGTTTGGAGCTTGGAGCTGTTTGGAGTTTTTGTTGGTTTGCCTAATGACAGAGTGAGATCGGTAGTCCAGTTATATCGTTTTTCTTTTACCCCTAGGGTCCCCTTTTGGTCAGGTAGTCCGTCTCCAGATAGGCTGCGACGGCCCTGTTTTTATGGGTTGGGCCGACGCTGGGGACGTTATATTCTTTTTGGCTGACTCACTCTTGTCCACCAATTATTTGTACTTTTGTCTGTCTATTTTTGCTCCCTTTTTGTTGCCCTGTGCCAGAAGACGGTGCACTCCGCACCTGGAGGGAGGAGTCGGGCAGTTTTCAATAAAGCTTTTTATTTTTACATTCTGCCTTCTTGTGTCCTTTGTCCATTTAATGTGTTCGGCCTGAGCCAGCCGTAACATATAATGGGCCCTCGTCCGGGATTGGACTAATTGACTGAGCTATATTTTTTTTCTTTCCCCTAAATTTTTGGTAAATTATAATGGGAGCTCGTCACATGTGCTATTTTTGGAGCAGTTTTTTGCATTTTTGAGCTGACTTAGTAGTGCGAATTGTGTGTTCGCTGTCAGCTGGCTCTTTGTGAAACGTTCAGGACCAGCTTGGACGTTTGTGTTTTGAGTAGTTTATGTAACAGACGTTTTGTGGTAGTGAGCTGTTTAAAACAGTTTTTTTTCTACTACAATGGGGTTGGATAGGACAAACCGTTTGAATGAACTGGACATAAAACTGAGAGAGATGAAGATTAAGTTTGAGCAACGGAGACTAGAATGTCAAAACAAGATTTATCAAAAAGAATTAGAGCTAGGTGTTGAACATGTTCCATTTTATGAAGTGGGACTATGCTCTAGCTTTTTTGTTGCAGACAACCCTGAACTTGAGAAACCTAAACTTGTGAACGCTGAACTTGAGAAAAGTGAAAAACTTAAGAATGACTTAACTATGGATTTGGTGTTGGTCACTCCAGAGGTGTCACCACTAGTGGACGTGCAGTGCAAAAATAATGATGATGACGATGATGACATTGATCTGAGTGACTGTTTTTTGCTTTTTTCTGAATTAGAAGACGTCCCAGTGAGCAATGTGAGCATTGTTTCAGAGGAGCCAAGCCTGACTGTCCATCCTGCTCCTCTGGTTAACTTTTCATCCTGTTCACAGGAGGTTGTGAGTGTGATGCTGGACGTCGTGGAACCTTTAGCTGAATCAACAGCAGAGAGTGATAGTTTGCTGTCTGTGGGAGATGACCTGGTGGAACAGTTTGATTATGTAGACAGTGATTGTGTTTTTGTTAACTCTCAATGTTTTGTCTGCAGGGTGCCTGATGACAGTGCTGGTGCTACAATGATATTACTGTCAAGTGATGGAACTTATAACACAGAGGCGGACAATTTCCCTCTGGTTGTTGGAAAAAACCCTGATCTTCAGACTGGCATTAATCTGAATGTTGGTGAGTGTGCTGCTAATAGGAGGCCTTGTGATGTACAACCTGACCGGCGACGCCTTTTTAGGTTTCAGGTATTCTGAAGGCAACTATTAGTTGTGTGTGATATGTGTTGTTGGTTTTTTTGCTTGTTGTTAGTGTTAAGGTGTAGGTGTTAGGATTTTTTTTGGTTTCATTTACATGGGTGATGAGCCTGGTGTAGTATGGCTGCATCTCCCATGTAATTTCTTATGTGGGGGGGTGTTACATGCCCCAGGCATATAATTTATTTTAGTCAGGACACAATATTGTTTTGAGCAGAGGCATGAGCTGTTTAGGCTGTATGAGCCTAATTGATTGCAGCTGGTGCTCATTAGCTGTAGGTGGAGGCAGTGCTCTCTCTCTCTCCCTATATTAGGTTCTAAGCCACAGAGCAGAAAGAGGTTCCAAGTGAGAGTGGCAGCAAGCAGAGAGATCCAGAAGAGGTCTGAGCTGATCCAGGAGAAGGAGACCTGATGCAGGAGTTGCAGCAAGAGAAAGAGCTGCAGCATCAGAGGTCCAGCAGCCCCAGAACCAAATGCAGATGAATGAGCAGCTGATCCAAGCAGCTGCAGCAGTCTGGGATGAAGGAGCCTCAGGTCTGATGAATAAACAGCAAACCTGATGATGAAGCAGCAGCAGCAGAAGCTGAACAGAGGTCTGTAGCAGCAGCAGCAAAAGCAGCAGTGTGAAGAGGAGCCATGAAGCCAGTGTTTGGAGCCATTTGAGGTGGCCGTTTGTGAGCCGTTTGGAGCCATTTGATGTGGCCGTTTGGAGCCTTTTGAGGAGGCCGTTTGATGAGCCGTTTGGAGCCATTTGAGGTGGCCGTTTGGAGCCTTTTGAGGAGGCCGTTTGAGCTGTGTAAAGAAGTCCGTATGAAGAAGCGGATGTCGTGAGACGAGCAGAAGTGCTGTCGTTTGGAGCTGGCGTGAGACCTGCTGCTGTGCGTTTGAAGAAGGAGCTGAATCCTTCTGTTGTGACCTGCTGCTGCATATTTAAGAAGAGGAAGCTGAATCCTTCCATTGTGGAGACCTGCTGTCATGAGACCTGTTGAGTGCTGAAAACCAAGAGCCGTGAGTGTCCTGCTGGACTTTGAGTTTTTGTATTAAAGAAGCTGGTTTTTGAGAGGTGCAACATTTTTCTTTAATCACCCTTTTTTTTTAGGACACAGACTCCAGAGAGCCTGAAATAAACATTGTTTTTTTTAACATCCTTTCTGTGTCTGGTGTCCTTGTGTGCTACGTGCCTTCGGGTCGTAACATATAATGGGGGCTCATCCGGGATCTTGAATCCTTTTTGACTCCTTTTTGACTCCTTGTCTGGATCTTGAATCCTTTTTGAATCCTTGTCTGGATCTTGAATCCTTTTTGCTCCTTGTCTGGATCTTGGATCCTTCTTCTCCTTTTGCTCCTTGTCTGGATTTTTGAATCCTTGTCCTTGCCTGGATTTTTGAGACATTGAGTTGTTTGTTCTGGTTTTGAGCAGACATTGAGTTTTTTGTGCTTAAAATATTGAGAGTGTGAAGTCTTTTGAAGCCAAGTGTTTTTGGACCGCAGTTAAATAATTGCTCCTTTTTTACATTTGGTGTGTTGACAGCTGTGTGCTGTAGTTTGCACTCTCTCTGGAGCTGACAGGACCAGCTCTGGAGCTGACAGGACCAGCTCCTAGTTGCTGATTGAGCTGAAACACGCAGCTGTGTGTGTGTGTGTTTTTGGATTGTGCTGCGTTCAAATGCAGCTGTGATTTTGCTGTTGTTTACAGTGAAAGTCATTAGAAGAGGGGTACAGCTTAAAAGCTGTTTGTGTTCACATCATGGAGTTCAATTTGAAGAAATTTATTGAACAGCCCACGGTGCAGGTCTTTGCTGACTGCACTATAGAACAAATGTTGAGTGTGGCAGAACACTTCAACATTGATATAAGACGCCGCATTCATGAAAAACATTTTAAAGGTGAACTGTTGACTAAATTATTTATGCTTGACATTTTTCCTGAGGTAAATGATACAGAGCGTCTAAAGGAAAAGGAAAATGAAGCTGCTTTAAAAAGAAAACACGATGAACAAATAAGGAAAGAAAAAGAGCTTATTTTAGAGCAGTTCGAAATTAAAAAAAGAAACTTAATGATTAAACACCAAGCTCTCTTGAAAGAACAAGAGCTTGAGCAACAGAGACTTCAAGCTGCTCTGGATGAAATTAAGCGTCTTCAGGAACAAGAGGATTTGGAACGGCTGAGAAGGCTGACAATTCAACATGCCTGTCATCCGGTGGTTACTGCACCAGTGCTTTGCACTCAAGCAGCCCTAGCATGTCCTGACTTTGATGCATCATCTGTGTCTATGCGGGTGCCTCTCACACCTCAACAGAAGGGGGCGCCTCTAGAACATCAACCGGAGGATGAAGAGGATGAGTTTGATTTGAGTAATAGCTTCCTGATGGACTGTGAAGAAAAACAGATTCCAGTGGAGGAAGTGAAACTCTTGCTTCATCTTCAGGAAGAAGATGACGTCGATCTCAGTGACTGTTTTTTACAGTTGTTTGACACTGAACTACTCCCAGTTCAGTCAAGTGAGGACCTGAAGATCTCAGAGGAGGTGAAGTCACACGCAACAAAACCTCCTGCTCTTTCTTTTCCTGTTCCAGCCACCGTGAAGAATGAGAGAGTATTGATGGACTATGTGGGACCATTGATTAGAACTGCAGCAGAACATGCTTTATTTTTGCTTGTGAGAGATGACAAGCTAGAGCCTTGTATTGTGCATGATTCTGCATCTAACACACTTTTCTGTATTTACAGAGTAGCTGAAATCAAAGCTGCTAAAACTGACAAAAAGGTGTTGTTACAACCGACCAGAGAGAGCTGTCCAGTACTGACCAGTACTGAAGTGGAGGAGAACAGTTTCCCTCTGTTTGCTGAGAAATTACGACTCTCTTCGTCACTGACTGACCTCATCAGAAATGATGATGGCGTTTGTTATACAAAACAAATGCTTTTCAAATTAATGTCAGATCAGAGATGTCTTTTTGGCTTCAGAACATTTTAAGATGACATTGATTATGTTAGCGGTTAGGCGGACTAGTTTTAATGATGTTAATAATGTTTTTTAGTCCGTTTGTCTGTTGTGACCGCTACATTGTTGCTCTCTAGGGTCCTATTTATTTTGCATGTGCGGATGTGAGATGTTTTCACCTGGCATCCACATCACCCCCATACAAAACACTGGTGGTGGAGGTGTTACATATCCTGAGGAAGCTGCCAATGCTGACACCTTTTAGTTCTTATGTATGTTGACTGCAGTCATGCTTTTGTGTGGTTAATTAGTCTGATTGTGATCAGGCTTGTGTGTGTTCAGCCAGGAACACCTGAGAGCCACGCCTATATATACTTCAAGTTGACTGTGCTTGAATGCGGAGTGTTGTGAGCTCAGAGGAGGTTGCTTTATTGCTGAGCTGTTTGAGTACTGTTTGGGTACTGTTTGAGTACTGTTTGGGTACTGTGGGGTGTTCTCCGCCCGCCCCTGCCTGTCTTGAAGTCTGATCTTCTGTTTAGAAGGTTCTTGGTGAGTAACTACTAGCTCATGTTTGGTCTTGACTGCTAGATGCACTTAAAGAGTGGCTACTAGCTCATGTTTGGTCTTGACTGCTAGTTGCATTTGTGTCAGCTCATTTGCTTGTGGAGTTTGACTGTGCTTGATGCACTTAGGAATGTTTGCTCATCTTTTGACTTTTGTTGTGCTTAGTGCACTGGGTAGCTGAAGGCTGCATTTATGACATTAGGATCCTGCTAATGATAATTGATATCAGGGATGCTGACCTGTGTGGTTAGTTTAAGCTGGTTTAACCAGGAACATTATTGAGCTTGGAGCTGTTTGGAGCTTTTTGAGCTGTTTGGAGCTTGGAGCTGTTTTGGAGTTTGGAGCTGTTTGGAGCTTGGAGCTGTTTGGAGTTTTTGTTGGTTTGCCTAATGACAGAGTGAGATCGGTAGTCCAGTTATATCGTTTTTCTTTTACCCCTAGGGTCCCCTTTTTGGTCAGGTAGTCCGTCTCCAGATAGGCTGCGACGGCCCTGTTT
>JBBPBX010050669.1:0-13668 GCA_038048925.1 Garcialebias charrua
TTTTTGGAAAAAACGAAAAAAATACTGAGTTTTCATGTGTTTTTTCACTTCAGTTAGCAAGTTAAGCATATAAACACACGTTTCCGATCATTTTTATGCACTCAAAAGTAGTTTTTAGATGTAAATAGAGTGTTTTTAGGTGCGCTAGCGAAAACCGTTCCAATTTACGAGCGGATTTCCGGATTTACGAGCGAAATGGCGGCCGTTCCAAATTACGAGATTTCCGGTTTACGAGCGCCTCGTTGTAACGGATCTCGCTCGTAAATCGGGGACTACCTGTACATAGATTACCGTATTTTCCACCGTACATGTCGCACCGCCCTATAAGTCGCATCAGTCCAAAAGGTAGTCCTCGACTTACGACGGCCTCGAGTTACAACGTTTCGCGATTACGACGCACCTACAATTTAAATTTTTTTTTTGTGTGTGTGAAAAAAATCATTTTGAAGCCGATTTACGCAGTTCCCGGTTTAGCTGCGGTAGCTGCGGAGGCTACAGCTTGCCCTGTACTCTCTAAAAGAGTTCAGTCTGGTCCTCTGGACATTCAAAAAACAAAACAAAACTTGTTGGAGCAAGCTGGACAGGCAGCTGTTTTATGGATGGCGGTTTTACAACGTAAACGAATGGAGAATCCGGAGGAGGGAGGAAATGGCTTCACCAGCAGTCCAGAGAAGGGAATTAACTATTTTCCCCTTCATTATGGCTCTGAAATGTATGTGTTTTTTGATAATCATGTAGGGTGCTGTAGGCTAAGTGCTTGGTAAAATACAGTACTGTATGTTTAAGGTGTAGTTTGGACGGATGTTTCGAGTTACGTCGAAATTCGACTTACGACGGAGTTCCGTTCCTACGCTCCGTCGTAAGTCGAGAACTATGCAGAAAACTGTGACTTACAGGCTGAAAAATATGGTAATCTGAAACATAACCGTGACCCCAAGATAGAGCAGACATCTTGTTGTACTGAGCAGGAAGCTAAACCTGTGTGTAAATTAATGACAGCGTCCTCTTACTCTGAACGTTTCTTTCTTCTGTGTGAGTTCAGCTGCTCTGCTCTTCACTTGCTGTTCAGCATCCTGCAGCTGCTTCATGTCTTTCTTCAAGTTTGCCTGGGGAAAACATTTGCAAAGTTTATAATATAATAAAGAAATTCTTATGTCAATAATTTTAAAATACATTTATACTTTGAACTGCAGCACGGGGACCAAGTGTAAATATTAGAACCGTTCCTCCTTTCTCAATAACTGTTTCTGTCTGTCTGATGAGAATAAAGATTTCAAACTATATAATAAAGATTATTTTGTAAAAATAAAAAAAAAGTGTTAATAAAACTAATTCGAGGATCAACTCAACTTCAAAATGTGCACAAAAACATAAATAACATTGTGTTGTTCTTACTTAATGTTTAAGGTTTTCAGAACTGGAAGCTATAATGGGTTACATCTAGGGATGCAGGAAAAAAAAATCTATTTTTTAAAGAATCTAGATTCTTAGTCCTGGCGATTCAGAATCGATTCTAAAAGCCCCAAAATCGTTTTTTTTTTTTTTTACATTAAAACCCAAAAGATAAAGAAAATAAAACCATATCTCATAGTATATGAAAGAATACATAAAATGAAAGGTGGCAGAAAGAAGAAGAAATCTTATTTTATCTGCCCCTTTTTTCAAAAACAAAACAAGTTCAAACAATCAATTCAAACAATAATCTTCTATAAGTAACAGAGCAAAAAGCTAATACTGGTTATTTAAGTTACAGAATTTAATGCATTCCTGTATTATTTGTTCCTATTTTTGGTATAAATATCAAACGATGCAAAAAATTTGATACAATACAGAACCTAAAATTATTGTTTTAAATAAATGTTCCATTTGTTTACATTGTTGTTTATTCTTTTCAGCTTGTCAGTTACAAAACTGAAACTAAATTTATGACCATTTTAATAGAAAATCGTTTCTGAATCAAAAAATCGATTTTGAATCGAATCGTGACACCAAAAATCGGAATCGATTCTCCAGACACTGAGAGATTCGCACCCCTAGTTACATCTCACAGAAGCACTCTGATATTTCAGACTGAAGCGTGAATAGTCGACGTGTTAAAGAGTAAAAACCACACGTGAACTTTATGGCGCTGCACCAGAGCAGCACTCACCCTGAGCTCCAGCTCCGCCTCCCTGATGCTGATGCAGGCATGGCCGCGGTGGCAGCCGATGACAGTACAAACAGTACACACACACACTGCACACTGTCGACAGTAGATGCGGTTTATCTCGTGGTGCTCCTGGCACCTCCAGAGTGAAATGTCCTCCATGGGAGGAACCAAGGTGTGATTCTGGAAGACCACAGATTCCAGATGGGGCTGGAGGTGTTCTTTGCACATGGAGGCTCCACACACCAGACAGGTCTTCACTGCTGGCTGGCGCTCAGCTTTAGGGCAGTAATGGCAGGAGACAGGACCTGCGTGTTGGTTCTCTGGCGTGAGGAAGATGCCAAGGCGGTTAGAGGATCCTGAAGCAGCTGCAGGACTTTTGGGGAGTATCAAAGGTATCTTGTTGGCTTGCTGTGCAGGGCTTGAAGTTTTTCCTGGATTTGAGATCCCGGGTTTGCCATCAGAGTTGGCTGGCGAGGCTGGTTTCTTTGGTGAGACGTGGGTTCCTGTGACACAGATATCTTTCTTGGGGGTTGCAGAGGAAGGTGCATCACACAAATCTACTTCACTGGAGCTGTCAGAGTCAGACGGTAATTCAGATTTACGCTGGTTCTGCATGACTGAGATGTCTTGAAGCCCATCGCTCGGAGGTACTTTGCTGTCAGAGTTCTCACTGTTGGATGTGCCATCACCACGCTCAAACTGTACCGATTCTGGGTCGGCTGCTTTTGTAGATGTCCCTACGGTGGTCGACTGCCCGGGTTTGTCTGACGGAGAAGTGGAGGAAGACTGAGTGTCACCGGAGCGCTCAGAGGGAGACGCCACAGCCGTTCGCTTTGCAACATGTTCCTCTGAAACTGGCGTGCTGGCCTTTCTCTTCCCAAGGAGTCGACTGGTGACTGAGGGCCTCCTCGGGTCTGAGTCGAGTGCAGTTTGTTGTGTATTACTGGATGCGCCTGCACAAAACAAGCACAACACATCTGTTAAAACAGGTTGAATTAACACTCTTAAAATAGATCAACACCATCAAGTTCTTTTATTTTACAATCAATAAAAAGTGACTTTGTAATATTCAAACAAAGAATGTTGTAAAAAGTTATTTCATTAAACAATACATTTTGTATTAGTCTTGTACGCATTATGAAACTATTTTTTCCACATCTGTTTTTTTTTCTGGAGTAAAGTCCAGTCAACTGGTTGTAAGACTGAATTGTATTTGACTTTTTTCGTGTCTCAGCAGGTTAAGAAATGTGTTTGTTACAGGCTAATAACAACGACATCGAGCTAGCCTAATGTTTCTGTTCTTTGGCTAACGGTGTTGTTTATAAAGTGTTTTACAAATAAAGTTGTTTTGTATTGTTCATGCAGCAGCGCGTGAGCACACCTAGCTAGCGAACGGATGCTAACTGTAAATCTTTTACAGTAAAAGTCTCTAGATTTAGTTTCAAGGCCAGCTCAAGCAGTGTTGTACGTGAACTCGGTGTACCTGCAGAGCTGCGGCCCGGAGGAGTCCGGATGAAGTTAGACGGCAGAGTGTGGTACACAGTGTTACACCGCCACTTCGGACAGTGGAACGGTCCGCTCGGGGTGACGCTCCATAAGTCTCCAATACATCCCCGGCAGAAGCTGTGGTTACATTTCAGGGTGACAGGGTCCCTGGTCATGTCGTTACAGACATGACACTTCGTCGGCGTATCCAGCGCTGCACCCATTTTGTTTTGGCTAATCTGTTTCCGCAAGAATATGAAAAAGGGGGCGGGGCCAAACAAATTTTTTTTTATGTCAAACTTTATTTCATACAAATTTAACAGATTAACAATAGGAGTGGTTTTTTATTTATTTATAAAAGAAACAAGTACAAAAAAAACTTACAATGTCAAGCATGGCTCGAGACTCGAGGCATGCATAGCACAAAAGAGAATAAAGGCACATGAATGTAGCAGTAGAGAAAGATGCCTGATTAGGCTGATGGGTTACAGGTGCGAATGTCTGGTTTTTAGAGTGGGCGTGGTATAAAAGCAGCTGCTCTGCGTGCAGGCAGACAGGTCGTCTTCACACGTCGCCGTGTGGCTGGTGCCGTGGGTTCTGACCGTCATGGTGTCCCACGGGTTTTGGCCGTAAAGGCAACCAGTCATTGAGTGTGGTACGGGCTGTTTGACTGCTGCACGGTAGGTGTTCTTTCTCTCGTTGTACTATAGCTGATTTTGGGTCAGAAATGAGAAGTTTGTGTGATTATAGGTAGAGCGCTGCGGTGCTGGGCTTCTTCCCTCCCTCCGGCTACGAGGATGTGTGTGTACGTGTGTGTGTGTGTATATGGTTGTGAGGACCAGCAGGTAAGGAAACAATTGTCATCATAATCTTCATAAGCTTTATTTTGTGGCAGCTATATGGAGAGTAGTTATTAATTAACTTTCTTTAGGTCTCCCCACATCGGGACTACTGCTGCTTTGTTTCCGGAAACTGCTGCTTTATGAACACGGACTGTGGTGACGTCAGCTGTTCCCCTTGCAGTGGCATGTAGAGTGTGACGTCGGTGCGGCCACTTGCCTTTTGCTACGGCATGTCGCGAGTGCCAGAACCAGTGAAGGGTGAACTGTATATTTGTTGCAAACCTGTATTTATTGAAGTAATTTATTGTATTTATTGAAGTAATTTAGTGTTTTGGGGTTTAAAGGGTTTTTGGGTTTGTAATTTAGTTGGGATAAAATGAATGAAATTACAAAAAGAAGTTGAACATGATGTAAATAAATAAAGAATGTTTTAAGGTAACTGTAAATAAATTATCATTGTTATTTTGAACAGTTGTCCCGGATGTTTTAATCAGTGCAAAGCGAACCTGCGTGGCCTTAAAGTAATAGGTAAATTCTCTGGGTGAAATTCCCAGGGTGGCGTTGTTAAACTTAATTTATTCATGCTCTCAGGGCATGGGTAATGCCACATTTTTGGCGTTGTTGGTAGGGTGTTTGCATTTGCTTTTTATGAACATCCGGGACCAGTAGTTGTTTGAGATTTACAGTATTGGTGTTTTGTGTGTTTTGTTTTTTTCTTTGGATTATGTTTTTTTGTTTTGTGTGCAGATTGGCCGGTCCGGAAGCAGAGCAGTGGTGGTTCCAGCAAATCTTTAAAGTGGTGGGTGGATGAAACTGGTAGTTATGGCAGAAAATCAGGATCTTAAAGAGTGGACCATGAGCAGTTATGACAAGGGCAGGCCAGCTTAAATGCAACAGTCTACTTCTTCAGTATTGCCTTATGTCTCCTATGTCCAGTCTCCCTGAAGCAGCGAGATTGATTTTGTGCCTAGAGATAGGAAGTGTCCATCTTTAGGGGTAGGATGGGTATAAGGTTGAATGAAGTGGTGGATGAGAGCATGTGAGGTGGCTGCCCAAGCATTTCTTTGAATTGGTCACTTGGGGGGGAGAGAGTCTTCAGGAGCTCCCTCTTATAATGTCAGGATTTTAGGATAGCTTCTTAAATTTGTGGAGTCATGACATGATGGCTGCCACGTGTTCGACTGGGACTGTTAAAGACCAGTTGGTGGAAGTGTTGGATAGCTTCCGGTAATATTGAGGTTTGTGTAGTCATGAGATGATGGCTGCCACGTGTTCTGAGGGGCACTGAGGTGCTACCGCGTTGGTTGGACCTGTGGATGCTTGGTCCTGGTAATATTGAAGTTTGTGGAGTCATGAAATGATGGCTGCCACGTGTTCGACTGGGACTGTTAAAGACCAGTTGTGGAAGTGTTGGATAGCTTCCGGTAATAACTTTTGTGGAGTCATGACATGATGGCTGCCACGTGTTTTGAGGAGCACTGAGGTGCTACCGCTTTGGTTGGACCTGTGGATGCTTGGTCCTGGTAAGAATTAAAGTTTGTGGAGTCATGAAATGGTGGCTGCCACGTGTTGGTTTCCCTTCAGGGGTTTTGAGATTTTAGCTCTGGTCTTAGGAGCTGATGGGATCAGTTTTAATGGATTATCGTCGGGTCGCCGATACAAAAGGTGGGGGTAGAATGTAGCAGTAGAGAAAGATGCCTGATTAGGCTGATGGGTTCCAGGTGCGAATGTCTGGTTTTTAGAGTGGGCGTGGTATAAAAGCAGCTGCTCTGCGTGCAGGCAGACAGGTCGTCTTCACACGTCGCCGTGTGGCTGGTGCCGTGGGTTCTGACCGTCATGGTGTCCCACGGGTTTTGGCCGTAAAGGCAACCAGTCATTGAGTGTGGTACGGGCTGTTTGACTGCTGCACGGTAGGTGTTCTTTCTCTCGTTGTACTATAGCTGATTTTGGGTCAGAAATGAGAAGTTTGTGTGATTATAGGTAGAGCGCTGCGGTGCTGGGCTTCTTCCCTCCCTCCGGCTACGAGGATGTGTGTGTACGTGTGTGTGTGTGTATATGGTTGTGAGGACCAGCAGGTAAGGAAACAATTGTCATCATAATCTTCATAAGCTTTATTTTGTGGCAGCTATATGGAGAGTAGTTATTAATTAACTTTCTTTAGGTCTCCCCACATCGGGACTACTGCTGCTTTGTTTCCGGAAACTGCTGCTTTATGAACACGGACTGTGGTGACGTCAGCTGTTCCCCTTGCAGTGGCATGTAGAGTGTGACGTCGGTGCGGCCACTTGCCTTTTGCTACGGCATGTCGCGAGTGCCAGAACCAGTGAAGGGTGAACTGTATATTTGTTGCAAACCTGTATTTATTGAAGTAATTTATTGTATTTATTGAAGTAATTTAGTGTTTTGGGGTTTAAAGGGTTTTTGGGTTTGTAATTTAGTTGGGATAAAATGAATGAAATTACAAAAAGAAGTTGAACATGATGTAAATAAATAAAGAATGTTTTAAGGTAACTGTAAATAAATTATCATTGTTATTTTGAACAGTTGTCCCGGATGTTTTAATCAGTGCAAAGCGAACCTGCGTGGCCTTAAAGTAATAGGTAAATTCTCTGGGTGAAATTCCCAGGGTGGCGTTGTTAAACTTAATTTATTCATGCTCTCAGGGCATGGGTAATGCCACATAAACAAAAATGTGTTTTGGGCAGCTTACAACAGAAATTCGTTACAGATTGTTTTAGTTTTTAAAGCTTTTGCATTAGTACAGTACTTTAAAGTAGATAAATTAAGAGGAAATATAATTCGAAAACACCACCTATTCCTTCGCCCCATGACGCTTTGCGCGAAATGTGCACCCGACTTCCGGTTGACCGGAAACACCGTTTGTTTACATGCGTTTAGTTCATTAAAAATGTGGGAACACCACTTGACAGAGCTAAGAAAGGACAGTATAACCATACCGCTCCCTGCTGCGGACGAAGGATGGGTGGACGATATGAAAAAGTGGCCGCAGATTACGTACAGTTGTATCTTTAACTACTTCCTAGAGTCGGCTGCTTCTGACGGTGAAGCGATGAAAAATCTGAAAAGCGCAGAGGCATATCAGTATTTACACAGCAATAAGGTCGGTGTCGTTTTGTTAAAAGAGGAGGGACACGATCTTATTTATCTTAAAGCAGACGTAGAGCCCAGCCAATGTCTGAAAGTCCCGCATCACCGAGCCTGGGTGTTAGTTTCAACATCAGGCATAATCCAGACTGCAGGTTGTTCATGCGTTGCAGGGCAAGGCAGGTCTTGCAGCCATGCAGCCGCGATTATGTGGAAGGTAAATGCTGTTAATCTTTTATTTTTATTAATTACTTTTATCATTTTTTGAAATGATAGTGTGCACCTACTGGTTTATAATGTGGATGTTATTTTCATATCAGGTTGAGAACGCAGTCAGACAAGGAAAGACTGGGACATCGTGCACAGATGTGCAGAGGAAGTGGAATTCAGGCACAAGAAAAAATGTTGAGCTGAAGAAGGTGACACATATCCATTTTAAACGCCATAAAGCAGTCCACACTCATGAAGGCTTGGCAGCATCAACATCCAATCCGAGTGTGTCATCAGCTGAACCCAACGCCAAGGTTTTCAAGGATCATCAAGAATTTCAAAGTTATGTTAGTTCCTCTGTTATGGCCCCATTTTTTCAGCTGCAGACAGAAAGTCTTGCTCATCTGTGCTACACAGCAAATATTGAGAATGATCAGTCCCATACTGGTTGATGAATTTGTTACAAATAAGATTCAGCTCTGCAACAAATACATGGATCTCTTTAAAAATCAGTGAGCAGAGAAATATTATGTGGATCATAACATCTTGTGTCATAAACTCTCAAAAATCGTCAGATCACACCATTGGTTGGTTTTCTAACTATCTTTCCGATTGGAGGCAATGTGGTTAACATAATGGTATTTCTTCCAGTTATTTAACAGTCAACAATGGTGTACCACAAGGCTCAGTCTTAGGACCCACCCTCTTTACAATCTACATAGGTAATGTAGGTCAGAGCATCCCTGATGCATCCTTACATTTCTATGCTGATGACAGTTGTTTACTGCCGAGCTAAACATTGGCTAAGATTTTCCACGTTTGCAATCCGCTTTTGACATCATCCAGTCAGATTTGTTCCGTCTCAAACTTGTCCTAAATGCTGATAAAACCAAAGGGATGTTTTTTTCAAACAGGAAGTCGGTCCCAGCAGTTCTTCCTCTGATTTTATCCTCAAATGGTGTCCCTATTGAGTTTGTTGATTCCTATAAATATTTGGGTATACTGGTCGATTCACATCTCTCTTTTAAACTCCACGTGGAAAAAGTAAAGAAACTGAAAGTTAAACTGGGTTTCTTTTTCAGAAACAGATCCTGTCTAGCTCTGAATGCTAGGAAACGCCTTGTATCTGTGACTTTCCTTCCCTCCATTGATTACGGTGACATTATCTAGATGAATGCTCCTACAAGCACCCTGCAGATGTTGGATGTTGTCTATCTTGGTGCACTAAGATTCATAACTGACTGTGATTGTCATACCCACCACTGCACCCTGTATTCACTGGTTAACTGGACATCATTATCCTCACACAGACTCCTCCACTGGTACATTTTCATCTTTAAATCACTTCCTGGTCTGCTGCCTCATCTCCTCCTACATGTCTCTGCGTGAGTGCAGCTACAGCGTGCGCTCTCAGGACATTAGTGTTCCATCAGTGAGGACTGAACTTGGCAAAAGGGCCTTCTCCTACTCCGCTCCTGCTTCCTGGATAATCTTACAAAAAAAATCTGAAGCTCTCGACCTTGACAATGGCTTTAAGAATCTGTTGGACTCCTGGCAAGAACCAATGCAGACACGTTCCTGTTTTTAGTTTTCCACATTTGCCTTATAATGTAGCTATTTTTGCTACTTTTTTACATCTTATTTTAACTTGTAAAAAACAAACAAAAAAATCTATATGTCTCTTTTATGATTGTCTATCCACTGTTGTCATCATTCTTTGTTGTAACCAGGTCTCTCTTGTAAATGAGTCCTCAAGGCTCAATGGGATTAACCTGCCTAAATAAAGGTTAAATGAATAAATCCACTACAGTATCTGCTTTTACTCATAGATGTGTTCTTATACTGATTGTAATAGAAAATACAAATACATAGACTTTTTTTTATACGAAAAATACAACACCTTCTGCACCTTCACCCTCCTACAACGTGTTCTTCAAGTGGACTGCATGTCTGTTTTGTAACTCTATTCTCCGACAGAACAAGAAAGTAAAGGCTTTGTTGCAAGCATCTGTGATGCTTCTGATGTTCCAAGCAAGAAACTTGAACATTTTCAACTTGGAGATGATGTCATTCTTACTTCCCAGTTCCGATGTAACTGGAATGCAGCAATAGTACAGATGTACGGGTAAATACCTCCATTCCTGGTTGTTTTATTTGTTTAGATCTGAAGCAAACTACACCTTCCTTCTTCAACAGATTAGTGTGAAAAAAAAATCCTCAAAAATTCATGTTTTGCATGTAGTAAGGCCAAAAACCCTCATACCCCTCAAAACATTGCAGACAGCATGTGGTTTATTTAACATTTTATAAATCTTAATGTAGTTGTCTCCAAGAACCCTGCCTTGCATTTGTAAATTCTAATTTAAAACTGGACCTCTAATCCATTTACAGGACCAGCAGAGGTCATTTAAACTGCTAATGAAATCCCGTCAGCCATTTCAAGCGCTGACTCACTGAGCTAAAATAAAAAGCAGTTCAACCGAAGTGAAGTTATTCCTCATCTTGATGCCTGTATGACCCAATGAAGCCTATTAATTATACACACACTATTAACTCCTGAGTTAAATGACACTGCTGAGTGTTTTGAAACAAAATACTGAAGCTGATTCTCATTAAATAGAACAGAGACTCAAACTTTTCCCATCTGTCCACTCAACATTATTTTCTTGAAGGAGGTCCAGACACGAGACTCGTGACTTAGATGAAAAGGCTATTATGACGTTTAGGAGGTAAGCTTTTTAAAGCTCTTTGCAGCTTTGTTTCTCAAAACTGCATTATTCTACCAGTGCACTGATCTTGTACTTTTTACACAACCCCATAATGACTTGATAACTAGTATCAACTGGACAAAAGGCCAAGTGCCTAAATTGTGTCTCGCTGATGTGGGTGCATGAAGAAAAAAGATCTGTAATCAGAGTATTTTTCTACCTGCACACCCTGCTGAGTTTTGCACTTTGCCCCTGTCAGAACTGGATTTTTACAGGGTATGCAGCAAAGTAGGTCATTGACCAGAACTTTGTGTGTGTGTTTGTTTATGAAAGTGCACACTGATCTCTGAGTTCAGTGTCTACTGAGGAGCAGCTGAGACTGTTAGAAAATACAGCCATTTCCAGCAAAAATGACAAAGAGTCTAAAAACGTGTGAAACAGTCAAAGAACTGGTGGAAGGAGATTTGACAATTTATGTGCACACAGGAGACAACTTCTACTTCATCTTACTTCTAACCTACAAAGCCCTCAACAACCTAGCTCCATCTTATATTACATATATTGATCTACAGGGATTTCTCTGTTGCTGGTCCAAGACTGTGGAATGAGTTGCCACTGCATGTCAGGCAGGCTCCCACACTCAGTTTTTAAGTCTCGCTTGAAAACCCACCTTTATTCCATTGCCTTTGACACGGTGTGATTTGTTTTGAACCTGCCTGTATTCTTGGCCAGTTAGTTATCTGCTGCTATTTGTGTCTATATTTATATTTTGTGGTTTCCTGTCCGCTGTGCTTGTTTGTTTCTATTGTACAGCACTTTGATTGGCCTTGTTGCTGTTTTAAGTGCTCTATAAATAAATTGGTATGGTATAGTATATTTTCCTAACAGAGAACGTCACTCTCAGACTGCAGTCTTACTCGTGGTCCCTAAAGTTTCCAAAAGCAGAATGGGAGGAAAATCTTTCAGTTCTCAGGCTCCTCTCTTGTGGAACCAACTTCCAGTTCCCTTATCAGTCAGTGCACTCAGTGCAACACAATTGCTATGGGAATTGCGCTGCCGCGCGGTTCACCTGAAGTAATACATTCACGCCTTTACGGCAGGTGGGCGTCAGAGTCACCACAGAGGCCCCGCCCTCTTGGTATAAAATCGGATGACGCCCAGCCTACTTTCTCTTTTGCCCTTCACCTCACTTACACCTGAACTCCGTGGGACTCTCTGTAACTACATCGCTTGACCGGAGGTGAGATCGCTCCCTACACTGAGCATACAGAGAAATTTCCTGGGTACTGCTGGGCTAGTGAAAGCTAGCCCCGTGTCTTTTATTTAATCTCGTTTTTTTTCTTCTCTCTTCGCAGCTGTTTCGCTCGACGGCGCTAACTGCGTCACATCGCTACCTAGCTAACGGAGTTTGCAGGCTAGCCAACGAAAGCGACTCGACGAAGAGGACGTCTCCGGACCACGTTAGCACAGCTAACGAGCTCGACTCTTCTCAGCCATGGCTCCAGAGAAGGGAAAGCGTAAACCCAAAAATTCTAAGAAGACCAGCAGGCCAGCGAGCCCCAGCTCCCGGGCCTGTCCCAGCGGTTGCGGCTACTCCCTTTCGGCGACGGACACCCACGAGGCCTGTCCCGTCTGCCTGGGGATGTTGCACGTTAAAACAGTGCTGGAATCCCCTGAGTCCTGCCTTCACTGCAGCCAGATGCTTGAGGCTGTGAGGAAGCGTCAAATGGACATTGTGGTCAAGGCCATGGGCGGCTCTGCGGCGGCGCGGGACCCAGACCTCACTGAGGCACTCACTCCCACACCGGAGCTCGAGGTCGTGGACCTGGAGGACAGTGGCCACGCTGACTGGGGGGACAGTATGGACATGGTGGTCCCCGTCGGGGACTCCACCGTTGAGTACGACACAAGAAGCCTGTTACGAGCAGACGAGCTCTCGCTAACACCCTCGGGTGAGATTTTAGATGACGAAGCTGAGAACGAGCACGAAGGGGAGGAAGAAGACTTCTCCCAGAACCCGCCGACAACTCAGCCAGAGACAGATGTCTCAATCCCCGCTTTGTTCGACTCATGTCGCAGAGCGGATCAACTGGCCAGAACCCCCACCTCGCCAACAGGTTACGAGGTTGGCAGGGAATTATTTCTTCGCAAAACAGCAGTCGGCCACGAGGCACAGGATGCCAATTTTTCCGGATTTCCTGACGGATCTCACTCGCACCTGGGCTGAACCCAGGGCTCCCATGCTTCTACCGCTCTCTCAGTTCCTTGATGTCGCCGGAATGGAGGCAGCAGGAATCGCCAATGTCCCACAGATGGAGGACACGTTGCCGGCTCACTTGGACGCCAGGACGTCGGACGCAAAGCCGACTCTGCCTAGCAAGGCCTGCCGTGCCTCGGCCTCCCAGCTCGAAAAGTGTTACTGAGCTCAGGGCCTCGCGGTCAGCGCCATGAATGCCTCGGCCATGATACAAGCCTACTTGGCGGAGAAGCTGCAAGAGCTCCAGGTAATGACGAACCAACAGGTTGCAACAGAGATCTTGGAGGAAGCCCGCAAGGCGACTGACTTCGTCCTGCGGATGATGAAGTGACCTGAAGTGGTCCTCGCCCAGCACCACCTGTGGCTGACTTTGACTGACCTGCCGGAGGGCCCGCGGTACCCCTTCCTCCACCACCCGATCGAACCGACGGGACTCTTCAGAGGGGCTATGGAGCGTATCCAGAGCAGGTTGTAGCAAAGACGAAAACAGGCCGAAGCTCTGCGTGAGGGGATGCCGAGAAAAGCTTTCGCACCCCCCAGAGACACCAGTGGGAGCAGGCCCGCGCAGCCTCGACACCGCTCAGCCACACGCCATCCCCCGCAAAAAAGACCAGCTTACGACGGGGAGCAACGGCAGAGACCTGCAGCTGGGCCATCTCAGGCTAGCCAGTCCTGGACCAGGAACAGGTTCGTTCCTCGCCAAGCGGTTCCGCCGAGAACTTCCTCACCGAACCAAGACAGAAGGCAGAAGTTGGCCTGCCGAAACGGGACCACTTCACAGTTTTAAAGGTTCGTCCGCCCATGTGGTACGGGAACCAAGACTTTCAAACCCAGACTTTGTGTGAAAAGCAGCAAAAAGCTGGTGACGTTCGTGTGTGCACAAAATAAACTGTTTCTGCTATGTGTATAAAT
>JBBPBX010050669.1:13761-23761 GCA_038048925.1 Garcialebias charrua
AGTCAGAATAAATGGAAACGGTCATATCTCAGTCCAAAAATGGTTTAAAAATATGGAAAAAAAATCCATAAATTTGTCACTTAGAATAGAATAGAATAGAATAGAATAGAATATATCTTTATTGACCTTGACATTGCACCGGGGCACAAAGACAACGTTAATGATTACGCACATTCATCATAGGATAGGGACGAGCGCACGAAGTCGCAGCAGTATAAAACCGCGCCACCACAATCAGATATGGAAAAAGGAAAGACACAATAGGTATCATTTGTGTTATTCAAAAAGAGAGTCTATCAAAGATTGCCTGAGGACACTCCATGATAAAGTCCCAAAAACTCTAACAGCATTAAGCACATCACACGAGACATAGTTGCAGTTTTGACGACAGGCGGGAGGAACAGTCTGTGTGTTTCTGTTCAGATAAGAGCAGTTCGCTGGTCTCAGAGCTCGGCTCCAACCGAGAACACACACACAGAAACCTCTTGGGGGAGGGTGGTTGGGAGGGCAGCGGGCCCTTCAGCTCCCAGCTCAGGAGAAGATTTGTAGGCAGCATTCAAGGCCAGAGACCAGATTAGATTTGTTGCTTATTTTTCAGTCAGACCACAGTGTTCTTTTTACTGCAGTCTTTTAGTCCAGGTGCAGCTTCTGGGTCCAAATCGCCGAATCGAGTCAGGTTCCGAGCTAAAAAGATCCTTCCGTATGTGCCCTGTTTGAATCCGAGCGGCTGTAAAAACGAGTCCCACACACCACGGTCCGCGGCAGCCGCCACTCACCACCGTGTGATTCAGCTCGCACAACAGCTGGGAAGGTCATTCATAGCCTGGTTCAAAGCATTTTTGCTGAGCAGGAAGTCTCGCCAGCTCGCCGATCGCGGCGGTCCCTCAGCCTTCAGTGGCAGGAGCCACCGGTATCCCAATAAATCACAGAGGTTCCACGTCCCCGACAGAGTGAGCGGACAGTTACATTAGCCTGCTCATCGAGTCCATAATGTAGCTCACCGCATGCGTGTCGAAAGGGCGCTCTGGCTCTCCCCGGCCAGAACGCTTCGCGGAAATTTATGTTATCGATAGTATCGATAGATGAAATGGCCCAGAAAGCAGTCCACGCACATAAATCCATCCCAAATTGGTTCGAGCGAGCGCTGAAGAGTTATAGACGAGACAAATGCAGAAGCAGGGAGGGGGAAACCAGCGAGGTTAGGAGCGAAAGGAGATGCGACCTGCCCTGCCGAGAGCTGAAGAGAGAGATAAAGTACCAAAAGCACAAACTGCCCTGGTTCTTGACTAAAAAACAAAAAAACAACACAGCACCATTTTTATGAAAACAGTCACGATGAAGGGAGAGGGCTATCACCCCTCCTCCCTCGTGAAACACAAGGTGTCAGGTCAGACAATGAGCCTCAGCTGGGAGTCTGGAGTCTGTCTGGAGCAGGCAGACTTCCCAGGGACTGCTGATGGACAGGTCAGCTCGTCCGGGGCCGAGGGGGGGGGGGACTGCTCCCCCTCCCGCACCCACAATACACAGACAACCCAGAATACACATGTCCCACAGGCTCAGCGTGCACGCGCAGGCCTGGGGGGCGTGTCATCCAAACACGTGGGTCATGTCAACAGTCTTTCAAGGCCTCCGGCTGCAGTTCCACAAGAGGTCGCCCCCGTTCACAGGGGAGCTGCTGTCAAACATAAACTCAGACCGTGCACACGTCTTAAGAGAGGAGATATCAACAATGCTGCAGAAAGGAGTGATAAATATTGTTCCAACACACAATATACACACGGGTCACTACAGCAAGTATTTCCTCGTGCCCAAACGAGACCAGACCTTGAGACCAATTCTGGATCTCAGAGCGTTGAACAGAAGAATACAAACTTACAAATTCAAAATGCTCACGCTGAGACAGGTGATCCAGTCTGTGAGACCGGGAGACTACACCTGCACAATTCATTCATTCATTCATTCAACCTTTATTTATACAGGCTAGCCTCGTTGAGTCACGGGGATTCATTTACAAGAGGGACCTGTCTCACTCACACCAAACAACCATCCATCCACTCTCTCACTCACACCTAGGGTCAATTTAGAGTCACCAATCAGCCTAACATGCATGTTTTTGGTCTGTGGGAGGAAACCGGAGTACCCGGAGGAAACCCACGCATGCACGGGGAGAACATGCAAACTCCACCCAGAAAGGCCCCGGACCGGGATTTGAACCGGCAACCTTCTCGCTGAGAGGCAGCAGCTCTACCAGTTGTGCCACCGTGCTGCCCGAGTACAACGAGTAATTGACCAGCAGAATTTAGAAGAAAAGCAAGCCGAGCTCGAAAGACAACGGGTAATTGACCAGCAAAATCTTGAAAGACAACGAGTAATTGACCAACAAAATCTTGAAGAAAAACAATTAATGGAAGAGCAACGCAGAAAAATTGCACGCTTGGAAGAAGTTAAAAAACTGAATGCAGCAAAGGCTAGAGCAAAAGTTTATGATGAAGGTGAAAGTATTTCTGAAGGTCAGAATTTACTAAGCAGTATTAAAATAGACAATGAAATTCAAGCAATCCCTATCATAACACACGTTCCCTTTCAAGCTCCAAGTTTGACCCAAGCCCACAATGCTACGAGCCTTAGATATACACCACACATTCCTGTGATCGTAAACCAATCTCAACCAAATCCTAGAGACCAACCTAAGGTCACCACATGCCAAACATTCAAAGCATCAAGCCCACCATGCATCCCACAAGTCACACAAGCTCCCCTTGGACCTGCGTTACACATTCCTACAGTCTTAAACCAAGCTCAACCAGATCCTGGTGAACAATCTGAGGCCACCACAAGCCAAACACTTAAAGCATCAAGCCCACCATTCACCCCACAAGTCACACAAGCTCCCTTTGGACCTGTGTCGTACAATGGATTTGAAAGATGCATTTTTCCACGTGCGCATTTGGAAGAGACAGAAAATATCTCCGCTTTACATTCGAAGGAAAATCTTACGAATTTCTGGCTCTCCCTTTCGGATTAAAAACTGTACCACGCACATTTACAAAATGTCTGGACGCAACCTTGACCCCACTTAGGGGTCAAGGAGTCAGAATTATGAATTATCTCGACGATTTGTTGATCCTCGCCGAAGACAGAGCACGAGCCCAGCTGCACTCACAGATGGTGATGGCTCACCTGGAGGCTCTGGGCTTTGTCATAAATCTTCAGAAAAGCAATCTGACTCCATCACAGATTACCGTATTTCTGGGTGTACAGGTCAAAACCATTCTGTACAGAGCACGGCTCTCAGCGACACGGATCTCATCCATCTGCCTCTGCCTGGCATGCTTTCAGCTGGGCCAGAGAGTGTCTCTCAAAATGTGCCAGCGTCTCCTGGGTCTTCTGGCAGCAGCCATTCTCTACCTGCCTCAGGCATTATTAAAAATGCGCGCACTGCAGATATGGCTAAACAAACAAATGCAACCTGCCTCCCTCAGGTGGGCAGGGAAGATACTTCAGCCCTGGAACCTTGGAGGGATCCTACAGTGTTCACGACAGGCGTCCCGCTGGGACGAGTACTGTCTCGTGTGATGATCACCACAGATGCTTCAAAGAGAGGCTGGGGAGCGTTTTGCAGAAACCAGAACGCCCAAGGACTCTGGAAACAGCAGGAGGCAATACTCTGATGCATGCTCAATAATCCAGGTAGAAAAATCTAAAAAAGCTAAGTCTGGTCCTCTGGACATTCAAAAAATAAAACAAAACAAAGCAAAAAAAATGTAGAAACGTTTCGTCTTTCGTCCGAAAGACTTCCTCAGTCTGAGTTGCTGTGTTCAGCTCAGTCTTATAAATAGCACCCTCCCACAGTGTTGCACAACCAGTTGGCTGATGACAGCCTGAAACCAGCTGCTCACATGATCAAGGAGGGCCATCAGCCTAACAATGGATCATTAGCACCCTGATGGTTGTTTGCTATTCACAGAGGGCTGAGTGATACTAGCAATAACAGCATTGTAAGAGGGGGACAGTTGAACCGCAGGGACAGCAGGAGGCAAGGCTCCACAATAACTTCCTGGAATTAAAAGCTGTTTTTCTGTCCAGGAAGCACTTTTACAAGAAGGGGCTGATTACAAAGCAACATGTGTTGATAAAATCAGACAACCGGACGACAGTGTCTTTTATCAACAGAGAAGGGGGGACAAGGTCCCGACCACTCCTCAGCCTGACACACAAGCTGCTCACGTGGTACAGCCCCCGAATATTGTCACTGAGAGCGACACATATCCCAGGCAAGCTAAACCATGGGGCAGATGCCCTCTCCAGGGGGCCACTGCTAGCCTCAGAGTGGAGACTGAAACCACGCATCATGGACCAGGTCTGGGCACGATACGGGCAGGCATCCGTCGATCTGTTCGCCTGCAAAACCAGTATGCACTGCATCCTCCCGTACTTCTCCCTAAAAGAAACAGATGCACCACTGGGAACAGATGCTCTGGCTCACAACTGGTCAGCAGGGATGCTATATTGTGCATTTCTCCCCATCCCTCTGATTCAGGCGACGCTGGAACGTGTACGCAGAGGAGCTCTTTCCCTGATACTCATAGCCCCCAGATGGCCACAGAAACCGTGGTTCCCAGAAATGATCTCACTGTTGTCAGGGACTCCATGGCAACTGTCCCCCTACAGGGACCGGCTGACTCAGGCCCACGGGCAGCTCCTTCACCCACATCCAGATCTGTGGCAACTCTTAGCATGGCCGCTGAGAGGAACCGGCTGATGGCCTCCGGCCTCCCCGGTAACGTCATAAATACTATACAGGGAGCGAGAGCTCAGTCAACTCTGACTCTCTATGCTCGCAAATGGCATGTTTTTGAGGCCTGGTGTCTAGAGAGGAATATTAACTCATATTCCTGTGACCTGGTCCAGCTCCTCACTTTTCTACAAGACCTGTTGGAAAAAGGCCGCTCCTTTTCCACTATTAAAGTCTTTTTGTCAGCCATCTCGGCGTGCCACGAAGGCTGGGGAGGTAAAACTCCTGGCGCACACCCCCTCATGATACGTTTCATGAAAGGTGTACTGAGAAAAAGGCCCCCAGTAGGACCCTGGCCCCAGACTGGGACCTACAGTTGGTCTTGGATGCTTTGTGTGGGCCTCCGTTTGAGCCACTCAGTAGCATTAAGATAGATTTGTTATCTTACAAGACTGCCTTGCTCTTAGCTCTTTGCTCAGCTAAACGTGTGGGTGACCTCCACGCTTTATCTGTGCACCCAATGTGTACCAGGTTTGCCCCTGACGGGTCAAAGGTCATCCTGTGGCCTAATCCCGCATATGTCCCAAAGGTTCCAACTCTAAATCCCAGAAGTCTGGACTCTGAGCTCTCTGTGTTTCCTCACTATCCTGTCCTCACTGAGGAATAGAGGAGGTTGAATGCACTCTGCCCTGTCAGGGCCTTGAGTGTTTACGTTAGCAGAAATGTCAGTTGGAGGAAAACAAACCAACTGTTTGTGTGTTTTGCCAATCCTGCTGCTGGCAGAGCCCTTTCAAAGCAACGCCTCTCACACTGGGGGACTGAGGCCATAAAAAGGGCGTACAGCAGCAAAGGTCAACAGGTGAACCTCTGGGGTACACACCCATTCCACTCGAGGCCTGGCTGCCTCATGGGCTCTGTTTAAGGGTGTACCGTGGCAGACATCTGTGCTGCTGCCAACTGGAGATACACAAACACGTTTGCAAAACACTACAGTTTGGATGTCACTGCATGTGACGTCACTCAGGCGATCCTCTCTAACACACAGTAGAGGACAGCCAAAACGCCTAAAGTATAAAGGCAGAAGTTCTCACAAGCATGCATTTTCCAGAGCATTTCAAGGGTGTGAATGACTTACGTTCCCATAGCAATTGTGCTGCACCGAGTGCACTGACTGTCAAGGGAACTGAAAGTTATGCACCATAACTCATGTTCCCTGAAGGAAGGGAACGAGGTGCAACACATGTTTGCCCTTTTCAATGCCCAAGTTCGGTGAAGTGCACTTGGAGAAAGTAGGCTGGGCGTCATCCGATTTTATACCAAGAGGGCAGGGCCTCTGTGGTGACGCTGATGCCCACCTGCCGTAAAGGCGTGAATGTATTACTTCAGGTGAACTGAGCGGCGGCGCAATTCCCATAGCAATTGTGTTGCGCCTCGTTCCCTTCCTTCAGGGAACATGAGTTATGGTGCATAACTTTCAGTTTCTGTCTGTGAGGCTGACACATTGTCCAGTTTTAAGACTGGGATTAAGACTTGCCTTTGTGATAAATCCTATAGTTGGGGTTGGCTTGTTATGCTGCCATAGGCTTAGACTACTAGAGGACAAATTGACCTAATTTCCTTAAATGTGAATAGTTTATTTGATACTATTTCTATCTTAACATGTGATTCTTGACCTGCCATTGTGTATCCGTTTCTCTCATACCCAGCCGGTGGAAGCAGATGGCCGCTTGCCCCGAGCCTGGTTCTGCTAAAGGTGTCAAGAATGGGTTTTTGGATTCTGAATAAGCCAGACACAGGAGTGCAACATTAAGAACAATTTTTATTTATTACTGCTGGTCGCGGAAGAGAAGGGTCAGGGTCCAGGTGGGAGTTCAATCTTAAAAGACAGAGGTTAGTGACTTTGGTGAGGATGAGGGGATACTGTGATACAGTTACTAACCTTCTGTCTGTATGTGGCAGGTGAAATCCAGAGACGTGGCCCAATGGTCGTAGCGGGGATCAAGCACGGGGAAGCAGAGAAGCAAGAACAGGGTCGAGTTGTGATCCAAAAGAGTAGTCAAGGGAGAGCGAGAGTTGTTTACTGTGGTCGGATATGCATTCAAAATCCAAAGAGGGGCAGGCAGGGCAAATAATCCGTAGTGCAGGCGTGAGGTCAAAACTAGGAAAGGTAATCCAAGCTGTGGCATGAAACAGGCCCTATGAAGGTTTCAGAATCAGAGACCGAGAGGTTTAATAATTCGGCACTGGTGGAGAGGGAGAATGGAACTTAGTGAAGGGAGCAGGCTTGAGCTCGAGGATGGGTGATATGCAAAACACAGCTGGGAAACAAACAATGGCATGAAAGGCAGAAACTATGGCAGGTGACACGTGCAGAAGAACAAAGAGCATGAAGGCAGGATGGGCAGAAACATGGCACGAGGAGCAGTGATGCGAGTAGATGAAGCCCTGCTGACCATTACAAAAGGTTTCTTCCTTGTGAGGGAGTTTTTCCTTTCCACTGTCACCTTCATGCTTGCTCAAGATGAGTTATGCGATGGAGTTAAACTCAAAGCAGTCTGCTCCTCAGATAAATAATGTTAACTTATTATTTTATATGTGAATGTTTCTGTTCAGTGCCCTGAGACGATTTCTGTTGTGACTTGGTGCTATATAAATAAACTGAATTGAATTAACTTCAGAACAGAGACGACTGTGTTTGTAATGGTGTCATCACTGTTTGGCATAGCATGATGAATCTCAGTTCTATGGTCGTATAATCATTATGTGCACTCATGACTGCTCTGGGGGAAGAGTGATCCCATCGATGCTGTGGAAACACACACTGACATCACTCCTGTCATCATGGTGTGGGGAGCCAGAGGAAACAGCTTCAGGACACCTGATAGAGGAACCCCTTACCCCTCCTGAGCCTGCAACCTGGTACAGTTTTCAACAAGACAGCATGTGTGTCCATACACTGACTGCATCATGTTGAAATCAAAACAAACGTCCATTCACGGAAAACTCCTCATGGGTAAAAATGTGCAGTAAATAAAAGTTTTCCACATCTTTACTTCAAAAATGTTAGCTGTGTACCGTCTTCATACAGTTCCTTTCATTAATATAACTGAAAGAGGGGGTTGTTGAGCTCTGCAGATCCATGCAAAATCTTTGGACATAAAAATCTGAATACTTTTTTGTAAGTAGACACTGACATAAAATGTCTTTAAAATACAGGTAATCCCTGACTTACGAGCGCATCGACATACGAGGTTCCGGACTTACAAGCTCACTAACGAACAGTAAATTTGTAAAGAACATACAGAAAATACAGCACTTTTATGTGTTTTTAGATGAAAGTGTGTTAGCTAACCGTTTGGAAACAAGTTTCGGAGCATGTTTATGAACTAGTATGAACATTTGTGATGAAAAACGAGTGTTCGTAGTAGCGCTAGCATAAATTTTCCGACTTACGACCGAAAATCCGGACTTACGAGCAACACGCGTTTCGGGTTCCGACATACGAGATTTCGTGTTACGAGCACCTCGTACGAACGGAACTCGCTCGTAAGTCGGGGATCACCTTCAGAGACTTTCAAGCAACGTAGAAGTTGTACAGCAATACCAGAACGTAAGCTCTGACCGTGTCTCAAATAATAAATGAACTAGACTTTTCTTTGGATAAAATGAACTTAAAAACTCAGCTGAGATTTACAGTGAAAACCTTTATTAAGAGATCATATATTCTTAAACAAATCTCTGTTGTAACCGCACTCTTCATATTTGCTTAACAATATCTACAAGATTTCTATTTACAGTGGAACATGTGCACGGTGGAGGCTGGGGCAGGTGTTACAAATTCATCCCGAGTCCAGTTCTCCTGCTGCGTCGTGGTACCCTGTGCGTCCCAACTAAACAAAGACAGCAAGGTCATCAGAGAAAAACTGACACCCCACCAGAGACAGACAGAAAAATGCTCACAAACAAGACAAACTGGCACATTGGTCCGCTAGCCCAACAAGCTACACACATCACACTCACTGCAATGCCAACAGTACGTGCACACACTCGTGGAAACACATTCACACTCACGTAGCAGCTACGAGTCCTGCAGCAATCAGCTCTAACAGCACCATCGTCACAGTGTCGATACGCAAACTACAAAATACATGAGCTTTCCTCTTGAACTGGAGCGCTGTGCAAAGTTAGCTAGCAGGGCGTCAAATAGTTCAGTTAAAATCCCTACATATCTTTAAATATTGTCTGTACAGTGATTCCATTTGTCCTTTTTTGTATAATGGTAATACTGTACTTTGTAATACTGCATTGTAAAAAAGTTTTAAATAGTTTTCGATTACAGCAAGAGGAGAAAATTGCGTTAATGCAGGAGAGTAACAGAACATTTGTAGTCAAACATAAACACCATGAAACTACATGAACCCAGTACTATCCAGAGCAGAGTTTTTTTCAACTTTTCACAAATAAAACACTGAACTAATTTTGACAATGACACAAAGTTAAGTGTTAACATAGGTTAATATTTTTAATTTACATAATCTGTTATGTTCTTTTGTTTGGATGTGCTGTGTGTGTGTGTGTGTGTGTTCATTGTGTGAGCACTTGTCTACTCAGTTCAGGTGTAGGTAGTGGGTTTCCATGTACTGTTCCTATCAGCACAGTCACAGTCTCTGCCCTGGCTGTGGTCTACGCATGGATGTGCAAGGGTTAGTTCAAGATGTGCACTCGGCTCCATCTAAGTGCTGGAAAGATGTTGTGAGTGGGGCTACAGGGAGGATGGGTAGATGGACTTCAAAGGCAGATTACAATATTTTCAGTGGAAAGTTGGAGGCAGGCTGGCAGGTTCCATAATGTTCTGCTTCGGCACAGACGTGGACTCAGTTTTATCCAAAAGATGATGAAAGACTGGCGCTTCATGAAAACGGACACTGTGAAACTGAAGAACCTGTAAGCAAAAGAAAAAGACAGTGTGTTTGAATGTGTTGATGACACTGTTGTTTATGCAGGCTTCATTCATCTATTTTTATTTCATCTGCAGTTTTCAATGTTTACAGCTCCGATAAATGTTCTCAGGATTTTGCCGAGTATTGGATGTGGACTTTACAAAAGTCCTGCTTGTGCTAATTTTGTTGTCATTGTTTTGTTTGTAATTATTACATTGTCCACATCTGTAATAATAAACAAATGACAAATCATGATACTACTGATTTAATTTGAAGTATATTAGAGATTTTCACCAACCAACCAACCAACCAACCAACCAACCAA
>JBBPBX010050670.1:6920-24880 GCA_038048925.1 Garcialebias charrua
TCTCTCTTATACCTGAGTGAGCCACATGAGCGGCATGCAGTGATGGCATAGTTACATTGAAAATGTAACTTAGTTAAGTTACTGATTACTTGATTTGGAAAGTAACTAAGTTAGATTACTAAGTTACTTTATTACCACTTTCGGCCGCTAGGGTCCACCGACCATTCTCAGCTCATGTGTCCGAAAAAAGCCTCCTCTGCTCGGACTCACTCTGTCGCAGCACGGCCTCCTGCTCTGGAGGTCTGAACTAGTGTTTGTTAGCAAAATATCTCCAGTACCACACGACAGATTTGAATGAAACTTACAGAAAGTGATCACTGGATGGATATTTACAACTGTTTAGCTGTAGGAGATGTTTGAGCTAAAATTCAATTTATTATTTATTTTCGGGACCGTTTGGAAGACGTCAAAGCGAAACAATTTAAATCCAGCAGATTTGACCATTTCGTGAATTTATTAAGGAACGGTTAAGCTCAGGAACGCTTGTGCTATAATGTCAGCTAAGAAATATATTTTTTTAAGTGTTTATTTTGCTAAATTTTAAAGAAATTAAGCTGTTGTTCTGTGCAGCCAGCCTCGTCCCACCCGCACGCGTGCACATAGCGAACTACTTTTTTTAATCCAGCTGATCATTGACCATTTCGTGAATTTATTAAGGAAAGGTTAAGCTCAGACACATCTTTGCTATAATTTTTAGCAAACAAATAATTGTTTTTACCGTGTTTTTGAAGCTAGACAACACTTCCTCCTCGCTCCATCCGTGAGCACCTCCGTGTTTACATTTGTCAGCCTGGTGGTGTCATTTTTCACAGCCGCAGCAAGTGACCGTCCCTCCTTGAGTCTTTTTTTTTAAAATCACTCCCCGACCCGAGACGCATTGAGGAAATAAAATTAAATTACAGTACTACAGAAAATGACCAAAAAAAAGTAATGCACAATAATTTTGATAAGTAACTTTAATCTGATTACTGGATTTTGAAAAGCAACGCGTTAGATTACTCGTTACTGAAAAAAGTGGTCTGAGTAGAGTAACGCGTTACTGACATCACTGGCGGCATGCATTGTTTATTTTAAATGATCGAGTGGGACCCGAACTGAGCCTTTAGGAACGACCGAACCGAGCCTTTAGGAACGAGAATGCTGGATCCTTCAGGCACGAGGAGATCAGCCCGCGTGGCACAGACTGCAGGTGCAGCAGGACGGAGACTGGGAGTGACACAGATGCATGGGTGTGACTGCAGAGGAGAAGTGGACGTGGCAGAGGTCATGACGCGCTGTGTCCTTTTAGAGCGTTCAGAACGTTACAAGAGTGTGGGAAGGATTTATAAAGCTTTAAAATATATATAGATACTAAAATAAATATAATGTCCCATCACCTGCAATAAGTGAGGACTACAGTACTTTATTTGTTTACAGTCTGACCTGGCCTAGATTTGAAATAATACCAGTCATGACAACATTAAACTCTGAGACCAACGCTGCATCCGTGAAGCTAAACGTGAAGTAGAACTCTGGATGAAGCAGGCCCTCAGCGTGTTCTCCACCTGCTCCACCCTGCTCCTCGACGTGCAGACTGTTTCTGGTGTCGGTGCTTTGTCTACAGGTCAACATTAAGAATGTGCAGACAAACAAAGAGCGTCCGACACAACAAGATCTGCTCAGATATCAAAACACAAACGGGAATCAGACCAGTTCAACCAGTGGGGACCAGCACAGCAGAAGAAGCTCGTCTGCACAGAGAAGGCCTTCAGTGCAGGAATGAAGAAGTGTCAGACTGGACCATGATCTCCTGAGACACATCAAGCTTTAACGTTGTAATAAATAATGTCTGGAGTGTCCGCATTAGCACTACTCATGCAGCACGTGCACATCAAAAATGCTGCAAGCAGCGAGGGCGCCGCAGGAGTGTGCACAGCCTGTTGGGACGCGTCTGTGACTCACTGTTTCTGCTGCGCTGCTTCTTGGAATCAAACTAGATGAACTGTAAAAACATTTGTTTTGATGCCCAGCACTAATGCACTCATGTTCCTCCTTTTAGCCTTTTGATGGGTTTGTTCTAAAACTCATGTGTTCTGTGTGTGGGTGTTTGTGTCACGTGTTTGGACTTGTTCTCAATCATCTGCAAACGTCACTCCTCAACAGGATCACAGATCAAATCAAGGTTTGAATGAAGAGCACAAACACTGGGAGCTCAGGAGAGAGCGGCTGCAGATCTTTGGTGGTTTGTTTTGATGACATCGTCGTGTTTCTCTGCAACAAGCACAAAGTTCTGATCCGTAAAGATGAAAAAGACACGAAGCATTAAAAAAACATGACATTTGGACAAGAACATGATTTATCTGGATTTTTTGAACACTTTCAGTCCAACTCTCTTCAGTGTGTCTGTGGGACGAGCTGAGACTGACACACACACACACACACACAGGTTTGTTTTTCTATCTTTGTGGGGCCATTGCATTGACTTCCATTCATTTTTCATTCATTTCTATAGCCTAACCCTGACCTTTACCCTAAACTTAACACATCCTCAATTCACACCTTAGTGCTAAACCTAACCCCTAACCCACCAACGGGACTTCTTCTTATGGGGCCCGGGTTTTGGGCCCCATAAGAAGCAGTTGGTCCTCACAATTTGGTATAACTCAGAAAAATGGGCCTCACAAAGTAACATAAACAAGGACGCACACACACTCTCTCTCTTGTACTGGTGTTAAACCCATCAGTCCGACACATTTAGGTGGATGTTTGAAGGGGGACTCTTCTCCATGAGCTTCAGGAGTCTGTGCAGCCTGAGTTCTGACCCGCCTCGTGGAGGACATGGAGTCTGCTGCCATCGTGAGGAGGAAGTTCACAGAGCTGCTGTTGAATGTAGCGCACACTCAGAGCTGACTCATCAGCAGCAGACAGGAAGCAGACATCTTGACTCATCGTTGAGTTTTTCTCTGATTCTTCACAGACGTGATGATCAGTCTCTTGACTGTTTCTGATGGACTGTGGCTCAGGGAGCCCTGCATCTACCTCCCTCTGCTGCACTGGTTGTCTTCAGCTGGGTTCTTCGACCGGAGACCAGCGCCATCAGTTCCCACGTTCTTTACGTCCAGATAAACACCAGTTTGTGCTGGTCTCTGCTCTGACAGCCAGCAGCAGGAAGTCTGCTACGAACCCACACAACACCCAGCTGGTTCTGTAAGAAACAAACACCTGGACCTGTCTCCACCAACAAGAAGAACACTCTGAATAAAAGTGATGAAACTTGTTCAGCACGTGGAGCTCTCCTTCACTCGACAACATGGCCGCTCTCTGCAGGGTTCTGGTGGGACTGTAGGATGGTGGTGTGCTCCAGCCTACATGCGAGTATGATCCTGAGGTCCAGGTTGGTGATCAGGTTCATCAAACTGTGCACGCATGCTTCTGCTCATACATCCTGATGAGCGTGGAACTGACTCCGCCCCCTGCCACGCCTCCATTTAAAGAGTACCGTATTTGTCGGAGTATAACACACAGTTTTTTTGCTCATTTGAATGTCCTGCGTGTTATACGCCGTAGCGTGTTATTTTTGGATCATTTCCCATATTTTTAGACCCATTTTTGGCTCTGATTTCGTCGTTTTTCATTTGGGGCAAAAAATGGTGCAGTACCTCTTTTGTCCGCTAGGGGGCCACTTCCAGACCGTTTCTAGCTCATGTGTCCGAAAAAAGCCTCCTCTGGTCGGACTGACTCTGTCGCTGCCCGCCCCCTGCTCTGGATGTAGTTGCTATAGCTGTGTTGTTAGCTGTTTTTTTTAGCAAGATAACTCATAAACCACACAGCGGATTTTCTTGAAACTTACAGAGCGTAATTTGGTGGTCATTTACAAATTATTAGTTGTATAAGACATTTGAGCTCAAATTCAATTTTTATTATTATTATTTATTTATTTTAGTGGCGCACGCGACCATTGGAAGAAGTCAAACCGAAACAATTTAAAATCCAACAGATTTGACCATTTCGTGAAATGGTTAAGCTCAGGAACCCTTGTGCTATAAAGTCAGCTAAGAAATATATTTTTTCTCGCAAAGAAATAATTGTTTTTACCGTGTTAATCTTGTGAAGTCCTTCGTACTCGCTCGCTTCTGTGGCCGCCATTTTAAGCAGGGCAAATGAGGCGCTGACGCGTCACGTAGCGGTGACGCATAATAGATGCGCGTTATACAACGAAGCGTGTTATTTACGGATTTTTCCAATATATTGGCAATAATTGGACAAAGCGTGTTATACACAGGAGCGTGTTAAACTCCGACGAATACGGTAAACAGGTGCAGATGTGTCTGCAGTCACAGCGACGTCTAGATGCAGGAACACAACTTCACAGCTGGTTGTGGACGTGTGTGATGGTCTGCATGTTGTCTACCTGAGGGGTCATCACAGATGAGTTACTCTGTCCTCATGTCTCTCATGTCTCTCACGTGTCCTCTGTCTCTGTGTGTGCAGGCTCTGCGGGTCATGGCAAAGATCATGAGGGAGTGTTGGTACGCTAACGGAGCGGCGCGTCTCACCGCCCTCAGGATCAAGAAGACTCTGTCTCAGCTCAGCCAACAAGAAGGAATCAAGATGTAGACACATCTACCAAACACACACACACACACACACACCTGTGACTGACACGTGTATCATTAGCATTACAACAGCTCTGTTCTGGTGATGGTTCAGATCATCAGACGGTTCATTTCATGACTTCATTCACCGACAGGGTTAGTTGTGTGTGTGTTACGCTGAGCTGACACACACACACACACCTAAGTGGACGGATCAGATGAAGGATGTTTGTGCCTGGAAGAAGTGGAGTGTTTTATTCTCACGCTGACTGAACTGCTCATCACACAACTCCTCTTCATCAGAGGGATCCCTCCTCCTCCTCAGTAGGGCTGCAAGCTGCTGGACCAGGACCAGGTCCTTCAAACTGAACCTTCTCCTCCTGCTACATCTGTTAGCTCTGATGCTGGGTCCAGCTAATGTCCACACAGTGTCCATCAGAGGGACAGCAGAGGGACAGCAGCTCTGATCTGAGCTTCTCGTGTGGTCTGGACCAGTCCAGCCAGGATCAGCCGTGGACCCCAGCTCCTCTGCCTCCCAACTGTCTGGTTTCCTCCTGACTCTCGGTCAGACCAGGGGTCCAGTTTCAGCCCGTTGGGTCTTTGTCCCCATATCATTTAGGACAGATGGCTCTGTTGTCTCCTGACGTGAGTTTTGAGGTGAAGTTCTGTAGAAATGTTGGACCTTAGACCTCAGCTTGGAGAAATAAAGAGTCATTCTGCAGGAGTACCATCGCATACCAGTCAGAGGATACCTGAGGATATGCACAAAGACTGGGCTTAATTTGTAAACCAATCGATGCCAGAACGCAAATAGTGGGCGGGGTCTGGAGGTCCTCCCCCATAAAATGTTGAATAGATTCGATTTCCTGCATTTTGTTGTATTTTAACAGGTTGTTAAACATCTGTTTACCCACATTTGGAAACACTACTTCTGTCAAGCATCCTATGCCACCCCCACACACACACACACCCACTTGACGGTTCCAAGCCAGCTCTTCTCCACTGAGTTTAGTGTCCTGTTGTCCGACTCCACATGTGAAACCACCAGGCACCTCCTCCTGTTCATGACGGCTGCCTGTTCAGCTCGGCTCTCACCCCCAACACTCTTTTTTTAGGGCCGGAGACTTTTTTAAGGGTAGAGGCAGAAATGCTACTTGTCGAGGCAGATCGTAAGTGGCTGTTGTGTTTAAAATGAGTGTTTATGTAATTACTTTCAGTTTACATGTCCGATGTAAGTTTTATTCGTTCAAGGCAGTCGTATTTGTTCATAACTTTATTAATGTTGTTATTAGGCCTGAAAGTTACTGGATCCAAGCAAACCGTTACTGGAATGCACCCTGTCAAAATAAGAGAGTTCCTGAATCCTGTTCCGGTTCAAATTAAGCCCTGCATGAAGCCTACAGCTAGCTGCTGCTGCTCTTTGCAACACACACAACTGAGAGATGTGAACCTGACTGCAGGTGGAACATCTCTAACGTTGGGATGGTTTTCACACTGGACTTGTTTTGGCTCCTGAGTCCTGTCAGAAGCAAACTTTGTTTCTCCAAGCAGCTGTTCAGAGGTATCAGAGCTACCAAACCCCACTTCAAAACATCTGGAATGTCCCTTTAGAGGAGCAGCAGAGGTGGTGTGTTTGCAGCCCTACTGGAGAGTTCAGGCCCCATCATCCTGCTCCGAGTCCAGATCAGCTTTGTGATGGCAGGGTTGAAGTTGTTCTGAATGAAACTGGACCTGGTGACCTCATTCATGCTGCAACATATGCAATGCACAGCCGAAGACTGAACATTCTCTTTTCTAAACTCTGCTAACTCACAACTCTCAGCTGCCACCATGCCTTCCAAGCCAGCTGTTACCAGAAAGTGCCAGTGCTTTAAAACCCAGTTCCTCTCACGTCGGCGGCCGTGCACGGCTCTGTGTGTGTGTGTGTGTGCAGGAGTTCAGAACAGAGCCAGCTTGTACTATGCACACCCAAGGAGTACGGACAAGTAAAAGTGTGGGGCACACACACACACACCTGAGCAGCTGCAGCCAGCAAACACTCTGGTGCCATTTTGTTATGACTTCACCCAGAACCACGACCCACCTCAGCAACAAGTCATCATCCAGCCGGTCCTGTCAAGAGTCCGGCGCTGCGCCGCCTCCAGACAAAGACCTGTCCGCTCCCTGACTGTGCAGCGCTCAGCTTCTTTGGTTTCAATATAGCAAACAGAGGTTTACTAAGCCATAGGTCTCCAGGTGTGTTCCTGTGTCTGTCAGAATGTACATTTACCACCAACAGCTGAACAAGCCTTAAGGGACCAACACGTAAGAGTCTCTATATGCTCTTATTACCACTTTTTTTAAATAGTTTTTATGAAAAAAGATGCATATATATATATATAAATATGAGTATATATCAAATTGATGATTGCTTCAAGGTAGTTTGGTTCTATGTAAAAGACAAAAGGTATATGTAGCACCTGGTCTGTGTCGTTTTGTTCTTCCAGCGCTGCCATTCATGGAAACTGTTCAGACTATGTTCTCGTGTGAGTTTCATCAGAAGCACTTGGTTTGTGACACGCAGGTCTAAACCAGGACGGGTTGTGATCAGGTCTAAACCAGGACGGGTTGTGATCAGGTCTAAACCAGGACGGGTTGTGATCAGGTCTAAACCAGGACGGGTTGTGATCAGGTCTAAACCAGGACGGGTTGTGATCAGGTCTAAACCAGGACGGGTTGTGATCAGGTCTAAACCAGGACGGGTTGTGATCAGGTCTAAACCAGGACGGGTTGTGATCAGGTCTAAACCAGGACGGGTTGTGATCAGGTCTAAACCAGGACTGGTTGTGATCAGGTCTAAACCAGGACGGGTTGTGATCAGGTCTAAACCAGGACTGGTTGTGATCAGGTCTAAACCAGGACGGGTTGTGATCAGGTCTAAACCAGGACTGGTTGTGATCAGGTCTAAACCAGGACGGGTTGTGATCAGGTCTAAACCAGGACGGGTTGTGATCAGGTCTAAACCAGGACTGGTTGTGATCAGGTCTAAACCAGGACGGGTTGTGATCAGGTCTAAACCAGGACTGGTTGTGATCAGGTCTAAACCAGGACGGGTTGTGATCAGGTCTAAACCAGGACGGGTTGTGATCAGGTCTAAACCAGGACGGGTTGTGATCAGGTCTAAACCAGGACTGGTTGTGATCAGGTCTAAACCAGGACGGGTTGTGATCAGGTCTAAACCAGGACTGGTTGTGATCAGGTCTAAACCAGGACGGGTTGTGATCAGGTCTAAACCAGGACTGGTTGTGATCAGGTCTAAACCAGGACGGGTTGTGATCAGGTCTAAACCAGGACGGGTTGTGATCAGGTCTAAACCAGGACTGGTTGTGATCAGGTCTAAACCAGGACGGGTTGTGATCAGGTCTAAACCAGGACGGGTTGTGATCAGGTCTAAACCAGGACTGGTTGTGATCAGGTCTAAACCAGGACGGGTTGTGATCAGGTCTAAACCAGGACGGGTTGTGATCAGGTCTAAACCAGGACGGGTTGTGATCAGGTCTAAACCAGGACGGGTTGTGATCAGGTCTAAACCAGGACGGGTTGTGATCAGGTCTAAACCAGGACTGGTTGTGATCAGGTCTAAACCAGGACGGGTTGTGATCAGGTCTAAACCAGGACGGGTTGTGATCAGGTCTAAACCAGGACTGGTTGTGATCAGGTCTAAACCAGGACGGGTTGTGATCAGGTCTAAACCAGGACGGGTTGTGATCAGGTCTAAACCAGGACGGGTTGTGATCAGGTCTAAACCAGGACGGGTTGTGATCAGGTCTAAACCAGGACGGGTTGTGATCAGGTCTAAACCAGGACGGGTTGTGATCAGGTCTAAACCAGGACTGGTTGTGATCAGGTCTAAACCAGGACGGGTTGTGATCAGGTCTAAACCAGGACGGGTTGTGATCAGGTCTAAACCAGGACGGGTTGTGATCAGGTCTAAACCAGGACGGGTTGTGATCAGGTCTAAACCAGGACGGGTTGTGATCAGGTCTAAACCAGGACGGGTTGTGATCAGGTCTAAACCAGGACTGGTTGTGATCAGGTCTAAACCAGGACGGGTTGTGATCAGGTCTAAACCAGGACGGGTTGTGATCAGGTCTAAACCAGGACGGGTTGTGATCAGGTCTAAACCAGGACTGGTTGTGATCAGGTCTAAACCAGGACGGGTTGTGATCAGGTCTAAACCAGGACGGGTTGTGATCAGGTCTAAACCAGGACGGGTTGTGATCAGGTCTAAACCAGGACGGGTTGTGATCAGGTCTAAACCAGGACGGGTTGTGATCAGGTCTAAACCAGGACGGGTTGTGATCAGGTCTAAACCAGGACTGGTTGTGATCAGGTCTAAACCAGGACGGGTTGTGATCAGGTCTAAACCAGGACGGGTTGTGATCAGGTCTAAACCAGGACGGGTTGTGATCAGGTCTAAACCAGGACGGGTTGTGATCAGGTCTAAACCAGGACTGGTTGTGATCAGGTCTAAACCAGGACGGGTTGTGATCAGGTCTAAACCAAGACGGGTTGTGATCAGGTCTAAACCAGGACGGGTTGTGATCAGGTCTAAACCAGGACGTGGTTGTGATCAGGTCTAAACCAGGACGGGTTGTGATCAGGTCTAAACCAGGACGGGTTGTGATCAGGTCTAAACCAGGACGGGTTGTGATCAGGTCTAAACCAGGACGGGTTGTGATCAGGTCCGTCTCCGGTCAGATTTTACCTGGATGGCAGGCTGGAGGGTTTCTCCATTCTTTTTGTGGATCCATGATTTTTTAATGTGCTGCTACTTAGTTGACCACCCAGCTGCCTGAGTGGATGTACTGTATATATCTTCAATTTACCTGTGCCAACTCTTGATCATCATCATTGTCAGCCAGTCTGTAGATCAGCAGTTCATGTCACTGATGATGGTCTTTGGTTCTTCAGATTCATGGACTTTTATCCAGAAGTTGCAGCTTCATTTGAGGAAAACTGCTGCTGTTCAATTGATAGACATTAGACCGACAACATTCAGCTCAGAACACGCCAAGACTTGTGTGGCTGACAGAAGACTAGAGGCGAAGCTAAAGGTAGAACAGGAGACTGTCTCACTGGGCTGTGACTGGTTCATGAACAAGAAAGTCTCCAAAATGTCTCTAAATGTCCTCGTGGGTTCTCAGCTTCCTTAATGGCGTTTATGTAACCTTTATTTGTACAGGTAGTCTCATTGAGTCACAGGGAGTCATTTTCAAGAGAGACCTGTTTTGGGCAGCTGTGCAGGTTCACGGGGGGCATTTAGGATTAGGCATCTTGCTCAAGGACACCATGGCATGTGGGCATGGCAGGGAGCTGAACCTGCGACTTGATGGTCTGAAATCGGTAGGCCTGTCGCGATAAACAATAATTAATCGCATGACAAATGAAAATGATCAACCTCATTTTCATTTATCGGTTTTATTGATTCTTCGTGTCTCTTCTGAAAACACTGGATGACAAAAGGCTCAACCCCGGTGCTCTTCACTGACCCCTCCCTTTCTCTTTTCTCTTTAAAATACCTTTTAACAATCCAAAATCACGTTTTTGGATCGTTAAAAGCAGCTAAGCTATGAGCTAAGCTAACAGGCCGATCTTGGGAAAAAACAACTGTTTTGTTGAAGCTCCAAAATTCACGGTTGAAACCCATGCCTTCATGTAAAACGTTGTTTTTCTCTGCAAAAAGAAGCTGAGAACTTGTTTACTGATTTTTTTACCAAAAGCTTTGTGTGATGTATACTATGCTAAAGAGTTCAAACCACACCGAGCGTCCGCCATTTTGAAAACCAAAGAGCTTATGTCAAGTCAAGGGGCCTCCCTCCCATTTTTATTAGACACGTTGCTTGCTTCCTCACTATCCATCCTTCAGTTCAGTCTTATGCCGGGTACCCACCAAACGCGTCAAAACGCTCCCAATGCACAGTGTTGTCTGCTTGTCAACAGATGTCTGTTCACACCGAAGACGCGCAGTGGGAGGAGCGTCTGGCTCCTTTTCCGGTCAGGTTTGTTTTGTTTTTTGTACACCGAGCAGATAAAATCAGCTGTACGTGAGCCTCGTTACTACTTGAGTGGGTTTTCTACGAGCCAAACTGCAGCTCCGAAAGTCTTTGTTGAGATTAAAACGTTTTTTTTTATGTTTGGGGTGATCGTACGCTCGAGCGGACAGCGGCAACTGTAAAAATGCCAAGTTTCTTACCGGAGGCTGGTTTCTTCATGGAGGCTCGTTGGGGTAAGTTTAAAAAGTCAAAAAAAAAGTCCCGTCGTCGTTGCGTCATCACATAGCAGAGTATCTCCTGATTGGTTGCTGCGACGCAGCGAGCAGCCAAAGTTCAATTATTTGAACTCCGGCAGCGGCTGCTCGGACGCGCGCGTGCGCGTGAAAGAACTGCCACCCTCTGCCGCGCTGCTTGAACTGCTCAAAACGCGCCGCGTCATGCTTCGCCGCTCCTCGATGCTCGGCCACATAGACTCAATGTAAACCGGCTGCTTCCGCTGCTCGAAACGCGTTTGGTGGGTAGCCGGCATTATAATAATAATAATAATGTCACATTTTTGTCATCTGTGTATGTTTCCATACAAGACGAAATTTGACTCTGCATTTAACCCAATCACCACCAGGTGGGGCAGTGGGCAGCTATAGAAAGCGTGCCGGGGAGCATACTGCCATTCAGTGTTCAAAAAAGGTAGTACACTCAAAACAAATTAACCAACATTTCTCCTTAAATTTGACAATAATCACAAATTATTGTCAAATTTCAAACAATATTATTGTTTATCGCAATAATTTCTGAGACAGTTAATCGCCCAGCAAAATTTGTTGTTGTGACAGGCCTACAAGTTGGCTGCCCTACCTCTACACCACAGCAGCCCCTAGTTGCGGGGTCTTGTAGTCCTGTTGGCTACGAAGTGGACCGGCGAGGCTAACAGAATTGTACACAGCCTAAAAGAGATTCATGAGTCGCGCTCGTGAAACTATGTTGTGACTTTTTAAAAAACAGTCCGCTCATCGTGGTTCGCTGGTCACCTGGCAGCAATCAGAATCCAACGAGACTGAAACAGAAACTTCACCTCTTTTCTCAGTTTTGATTCTCCAGCAGTCACAGTCCAGTGACAGACCCCCTCCATGGATTGAAGCCCACAGTAAAGAGCCTGTTGGAGCCTCCATCCCCGTCAGTCAGTATTCTTGGAGTTAATTCAGTGGGAGTCTGCTCGTGCTTCTTCTCTTCAGGAATGTGATCTTCTGTCACTTTAGACAAACTGACCCAAGAATGTGGAACTTAACAACCGGATTAGTGAAACCAAAAGCAGGACTCTGTTTTATTAGTTCCTAAATGGTGCTACATCTCTGAAAACAAGAACAAACCTCAGTTAACCAGCTGACAGTGAGCGTAACGCCCGTAACGCCTCCATGATGGCTTTCTACAAGCTGCACACAGTGATGTAAAAAAAAAAAAAGTTCTGCTCCAACCAGTGTATTTTAATTTCTCTGAGTTATCCCTGTTAATAAAATATTCATAATTCTGTAGAAAATTTAAAAAATGGCAGAAGTGACATTTTCAGTTGTGTAAATATCTTCTGGAGTAAACAAATGTATCTTTTTTTTTAAAGTGATGTGGATTCTGCTGCTAGTACATAAATAATAATAGGAGGAGGATGAGGGGACAGAATGTGCTGAAATAATTAATAAATGTGTCCAAAAGTGGTCAAACTGCGATGTCCTGACAGGGACAGCCAAGTCCATGGGCTCTTAGAACCATCTGGTTTAGGAACAACAAAAGTTAAATAATTTCATCTGGACCAGTTTATTTAAGAGAGAACTGTTTTGTCTCCCATCCTGAGGACTTCCTCAGTCTGCGGTCGGCCAACCAGATCTGTCCCATAGGTCATCTTCACAGCTGTGTTTCAAGCCAACCTCCTGTTGGAATCGCAGAATTAGACTTTTACCACATGCATACCAAAACAATCATGTATAACAATCAAATGTTTTAGGCCAGATGGCCAACTTGCTACTCACAGAACAACCTGAGGATGCCAAGGCCAAAATGGTTCAATATGGCCTAAAACTTTTGTTGTAAATAATGATTGTTTTGGACGTGCTTTGGGCGTGCTCTGTTTGAATGTGTTAAAAGTCTACTTCTGAGATTCCAACAGGAAGTTGGCTTGAAACACAGCAGTGAAGGTGACCTATGGGACAGATGTGGTTGGCAGACCGCAGACTGAGGAAGTCCTCTGGGTGGGAGACGAAACATTTCTCACTTAAAGAAACTGGTCCAGATGACAAGATTTAACCTTTTTTGTTGTTATTTACCTGGATGATTGAGCTTACAAAGCTTTTGTCTGGTTCAGGGTTTAAGTGATAAATAAGATGTCAGACATCCCTTTAAGAAGTACTGATCTGCTGGGACTGAGGCTGGACCAAGTAAAGTCATTCTCTGGATCATTAAGGACTGAGCAGCACCTGCGCTCCGCCTCTACAGTAACGACCTTCATCCTGTCTTAAAGTCACCAGCAGCCTTTAACTTCTCTGTTCAAACCATGTTTAAAGAAGTGGACCCAGCTCCCGTTCTTTGGTGGTCTTTAAACAAAAACCTTTGTTCTTGGTCCATCTTTGCTTTTTCTGTTTTGTTGTTCCATGTTGTTGAATTATTTGAACATCTGCAGCTACAAAGAGGCCCTCCCCCTACCCCCTCACTGCAGCCCAGACCCCGACTGATCCAACTGCTCCATCTACATCCAGGTTTCATTCAACCCCTCAGGTCTGGTAGATTCTTCAGATTGGGTGAGCCTCTCAGGTTGTGTAGAACTCGATGCCAGGGTAGATTCCTCTGGTCGGCTGTGTTCCTTTGGTCAAGTTGACCCCTCAGGTCTGGTAGATACTTCAGATTGTGTTGACCTTTCAAGTCTGGTAGTTTAGGTGGAATCCTCAATTTGGGTCAAGCCCAAAAGTTGTGGACCCCTTCAATTCAGTAGGACTATGGTCATGTAGACCCCTAAAGTCTGGTAAACCCTCAGGTTGTGTAGGTCCGTTTGGTTGGGTAGACCCCTCAGGTCAGGTAGACTGCTCTGGTCCCGTGGGTTTGGGCTGTGCCTTTCACCAGTACAGAGACCCCTGGTGTGCCGAAGGAGTGATGGAAACAGGTGGTTGAGATAAGTTACAACAACGTTGAGTCCAAACAGGGTTCTACAAGAACTTCATTTGTAATGTTTGGCAGGTTTGACCATGTTCAGTTGTTTGAAATATTGTACATTTCAGACCGTCTTCCTGGTGGATTCAGATCAGAACCAGATACTTGTGGTGGACTTTATCTATAGAACGTTCTGCGGTACAGGGACAGAGATCCAACAGGCTGGAGTTGTCTCCAATAGCTAACCTGTTTGCCAACATTGTTGAAGTACTGTATTTCCATGTCAGCTCTCGATGTGTTTATCCTCTTCAACCAGACCAGAAAAACTGCTTCAGATGTTTGTGTTGCCTGACTTTCTGTCTGAAACTCAAATTGCCACACAGCCTGAACGAGGCGGCAGCACCAAGAACCAGACGGCACTGGTCCTTCTCTTATGCAAAGTTTGGTAATTATGTCCTAATGGATTTCACATATCTGGTTGAGATGTGATCTGATCACCAGAGAGCTGGATGTCGTCCTCTGAGCTGCAATGAGACAACAATCGTAGCAGAGAGCTTTATGATGATTACGTCTTGGGTGCCTCCGTTGAGCGTTTGTCCTGGACAGACTTTCTGTGCTTTATATCAACGTCATCCAAAAGCTACAAACAGTCATTAATCTGAAAACGGTCACTTAATCGAAAAGAAAATGCCTCTGATTAAAGACCAATGTGTTTTACCTCACTGTAAATACTCATGATTTGTTTACTCCAGGTGTGTTCTTCTGCAGATGTTCTTTTGGATGGTACTTCCTGTCAGCTTGTGTTGTGTCTGTACAGTGTTCCTCTTCTGTGATCTGTCCTCTGTGAGCTGTGCAGTCCAAACCTCTCGGCCCATCTCTGAGCTTTGGGCCGATGCTTCCTTCACAGTGTTCCTTTGATTTAATACAAATGTTAAAAAAAAAATAACGGAGTGGACTGAAACCCAGAGGGGGTGGACTGAAGCAGAACCCCTCACCGCGGCTTCACTTGTCCTCAGCTTGCAGACTCGTGCATTTCTAAACGTGTTCTCTTTTTTATTTAGTGTACAGCTGAACAAGACTCAACATAGGAACTAGAGGATTGATGCTTCTGTTACTTCTATCATAGATCCTGTAGAGGAATGTGTGAATAAAGAAACTTTCACTAAACTGTTTCATTGATTTATTTATCCATCCATCCATTATCTTCCACTTGTTCCGAAGTCAGGTCGAGGGGGCAGCAGCTTGACCAGGGAGGCCCAGACATCTCTTTCCACAGCCACCTCGTCCAGCTCTTCTTGTAGGATTCCAAGGCGTTCTCAGGCCAACTGAGTGACATAATTTCTCCAGCGTGTCCTGGGTTTTCCCCGGGGTCTCCTCCCAGTCGGACAAGCCTGAAGCACCTCCCTAGGAAAGCGTCCAAGGGGCATCCTTACCAGATGCCCAAACCACCTCAACTGGCTCCTCTTGATATGGAGGAGTAGCGGTTCTACTTTGAGTCTCTCCCGGATAACTGAACTTCTCACCCTATGACTAAGGGAGAGTCCAGCTACCCTGCGGAGGAAACTCATTTCAACCCTTGTATCCGCAATCTCATTCTTTCGGTCACTACCCAGAGCTCGTGACCATAGGTGAGGGTAGGAACGTAGACCGACCGGTAAACAGAGAGTTTTCCCTTACAGCTCAGTTCTCTCTTCACCACAACAGACTCGTACAGAGTCCGCAATACTGCAGATGCTGAAAGAATCTGTTGGTCAATCTCACGCTCCTTTTTTCCCTCGCCCGTGAACAAAACCCTGAGATACTTGAACTCCTCCACTTGAGGCAGAACCTCACCCTCGATCTGGAAAAAGCAATCCACCCTTTTCCGGTCGAGGACCATGGCTCAGATTTTGGCTGATTCTCATCCCAGCCGCTTCACACTCTGCTGTGAACCGCTCCAGTGAGAGCTGAACATCATGGCACAAAGACGCCAACAGAACCACATCATCTGCAAAGAGCAGAGATGGAGTCCTGAGGCCACTGAACCAGAAATGCTCTGCCCACTGGCTGCACTGAGAAATTTTGTCCATAAAAGTTATGAACAGAATCTGTAGCAGCCCTGGTGGAGTCCCAACTCCCACCTTGAAGGGGTCTGACTTACTGCCGGCAATGCGAACCAAGCTCTTGCGCCGCTTGTATAAGGACTGAACAACCCATAACAACAGGCCCTCAATCCCATTCTCACGGAGCACCCCCCCCCCGCCCACACAGTGTACCCAGAGGAACACGGTCATGCCTTCTCCAAATCCACATAACACATGTAGACAGGATGGGCAAACTCCCATGACACCCAGGCACCAAGTCAGGGGGCTACAAGTACACCCACACCAGCTTGACGCCTCTCACCATGGACAACTCCAGAGTGGAATAAGGTCCAGCTCATCTCAAGGAGATCAGATCCAGAGCCCATGACGTGCGTTGAGGTTAGCCCAACTATATCTAGTCGGTACCTATCAACCTCGCACACAAGCTTGGGCTCCTCCCCCACTAGAGAGGTAAAGTTCCATGTCCCAAGTGCCAGCTTTGGTAAGCCAGGGTCAGAGCGCCAGGGCCCCTGCCTTCGGCCACTGCCCATGGCATCACGCAACCAACTTTTATGGCCCTTCCTGCTTGTGGTGGGTCCACAGGAAGGCAAACCCATGCTTCTCCTTTGGGCTGAGCCCACCCCATGGGTAGAGACCCGGTCACCAGGCGCTCACCAATGAGCCCTTCCCCCAGGCCTGGCTCCAGGGTGGGGCCCCAGTAACCCACGTCCGGGCAAGGGACACCAAGTTCCTTGTTGTGTCCATCCATAAAAATCTGAATCACTCTTTGTCTGGCATGTCACCTAGGCTATAGGACCAATCTGCCTTGGGATATTCTACCAGCGACAATTATAATCACCCCCAACAGCATAGCTCCTAGGGATCCTTCAGGCACACAAACTCCTCCACCACAATAAGGTGGCGATTCAAGGAGGAGATTTATTTATCATCAGAAGAAATTAATGTGTTCATCTGGGGTTCCTACAGAGGCACCAGGATGTTCTGGAACAAGACAATTATTAGGATCAGAGGAAGGTTCACTTCTGCAAAGGCTGGCAGAATCAGACTGTCAGGAAGTCCCTGCTTCAAATTCTTCTGGTTTTACATTTCACTTTTACCACATGCAGTGGTGCTTGAAAATTTGTGAACCTTTATAATTTTCTTTATTTTTTCATAAATATGATCTAAAACATCAAATTTTCACACAATTTCTAAAAGTAGATTCATTCATTCAACCTTTATTTATACAGGTTAATCCCATTGAGCCTAAGGGACTAATTTACAAGAGAGACCTGATTTTAACAAAGAGTGAGGACAACAATGAATAACAACAACAAAAATAGACAGTCATAAAATAGGCATAGGCATACAAATTTGTATCTCCCTCTTTTTTCTTCTTCTTACAAATCAAAACAAAATAGACACCAAAAGGACAATCAAGAGGAACAGTAGCAAAAATAAAAAAAATAGACCGCTAGATTATAAGGCAAATGTAGAAACTAAAAACAGGAACGTTTCAAATCCCTTTTTTGAATTATTCTGGGCTTAGCAGGTGGAAGTTTAGTAGATCTAAGAGCTGCTATTACGGAATGATCACTCAAAACGTTAGCAAATACACCTATACCAGGAAATTTGTGAGGAGCATTTGTGAAAAACAGATCTAAGGTAGAAGATTTTTCGGGACATTTTATGTTTGGTCTGGTGGGAGAATCGATAAGTTGTGTTAGATTGAGAGATAGGCAACATTCCTTGAATTTATCACAGAGGGGGGTCGACTCATTCCAATCAATGTTGAAATCTCCAGCCATAACAATCTCATTGTGTTTTAAATTTGAATGAAACAAACTTTGTGAAGGTGAAGATTTTAAATGTTTTTCATAACGTCCAAGTTTTAGTTTTGAGGAACCAGTCCTGATAACGTAAATCACATATCACAAGATAATTATAGTTTTCTACATTTCAGATCATACTGAGTTGTAATAGTACAGGAACGGTCAGATTTACTGAGCCGTCCAATACACTAGATGTAAAATGAGCAGGTTTATCCTGACCAAAGCTGGGCACCGCTAATTAAAAAATTAGTTCCACAATTTCTAAAACGCTTATTAATTTTTTTAGGTCCACAATTTCAAAAGCACAAATGTCTTATGAAAATTAGG
>JBBPBX010050671.1:0-14138 GCA_038048925.1 Garcialebias charrua
ATTTTAAATAATCACACTCTTTACAATAAATAAACTAAACTAACAATAATAAAAATGTTAATAAATACAATAACAGTCAGAACCAGAACAATAAGCAGCAACAGACTGTTTACAATCTAACTAATCAAGTTTTAAGTTTTTGGCCAAAAAAACAAACTTGTCCACATTTTCTGCTAAAAGCACAGATCTAGTTGCAGTGAATATCTCCAGTGGTGGAGAAAACCGCTCACTAACAGGTAGCAGCAGTGTGGCTGTATTTGCCCTCATTACTCACAACCTCTTCTTGGACCTGCTCCCACCTGTGCTTGGAAAAGTTCAGAGTTCAGTCATCACAGACTTCTTAGCTGCAGATGATCTCTGGTGGATTTCCCTGAACAGGAAGAAGACTCAGCTGCTATCTCTGTCCCAGACTGGGAAAAAAAAAAACTTTTCTTGAATGGTTGTTATGAGGTGGTTGAATCTCTCGTTCATCATCATCAGAGCAGGGCTTTAATCGGCTCCAGGGCTTGTTGACAATATCACTTTTAGCTTTTTCATAAAGTGCTGCTACAACTTTTTGGTTGAAGTGTTGACGTGATGAGACGTCAATAACTTTAAAGCCGACTCGTCAACAACAAAATACGGACGTAAATCCAGAGTTTTATGATCTCCTACAGCTTGTGTTATTGTTTTGGACTGATGTGAATGATCTGATGAAGGTTGTTTAAATGCTGCTGTTATTGGTCTTTGCACCAACCAAGTTGCTTTTCTCTAGAAGAGACGTTCACATTCGGATTGTGTTGTTTCAAGTGCGTTAACAAGTTAGACGTGTTTCTGCTACAGATCCAATCTCCGTGAAACAACGTCGACACACAGCTTTGGATTTGTTCACGTCTTTTAACAAGAAAGTCATAATGTTCCCAAACAGGAGTCCACAACGAGATGCTAGGCTGCTAATGCTACGCATTGTGCAAGGTTATAGCGCCGTACTAAAGCACGCTTAAGAACTTTAGTTCCGCGGTGCATAATCTCTCGTTAATAAAATTTAATGAATTTAAAAAATAACCGAAATGGTACACACATGGACCGAATCGAACAAGCTGTACCGAAACGGTTCAATACATCCACATGTACCATTACACCAATAAACATTGTTTTCAAGCTGTGAAGATTTAATACAAATATAAAGTTAGACATTCATTTAAACATGCAGCAATCCCAAGAGCAATATACATGCAAGTCGTCTGAGTTGATAGGCGAGTAACAACAGGTGAGTGTGGCAGGGAAAAACCACAGAGGAGCTGATGGCTAACTGACGGAAGATGAATTTAGGAACAAATGAACACAGAGAAAGATGAACACAAGAAGGTAAAACCCACAAATCACAAATTAAAATAAAATAAAATGCTAAAAACCAAAAAGGGAAAAGAAAGCTGATCCTAAACACCAAGCTAATCAAAAAGTTACAGATCATGACAATTTTGTTCAGAAACCTCCACGTTTTTTGAGAAAGCTGTTTGGAGGCAGCCGTGATCCACGGTGGTCTTGGTTTTGCTCGGACTAGCGTTAGCTCATCAGTCTGGAAGAGCCTCTGCAACAGGTAAGATATTATTAGTTCACAATTTTTACACCGAACCTCACTTCGGAATATCAGACATCCATCATTTCGATAGCTGTCAATTTTAAACTAAATGTCTTTTTTAGGGTTTAAAAAAAAATCAAAAGTATTAATGTGCTTCATGTAGCTGAAGGTCAAATTCAGGTAAAACAAATTTGTCCACTGTGACGGAAGCTCTTGGCCTTCTGTCCACAGAACCTACCGTATTTTCCGGTGTATAGGTCGCACCTTTTTATGGTTTTTTCAAGGCCTGCGACCTATACACCAGTGCGACCTATTTATGGATTTTTTTTCATATTTTTAGACCAATTTTTGGCTGAGTTATGGCCCTTTTTCCCTGTTGCATAAAATGGTGCAGTACCAGTTTCGGCCACCAGGGGGCAGTGCAAGTGCAGTACCAGTTTCGGCCGCTATGATCGCTAAAGAGGCCTGTACCAGTATTCTGCTTTATTTACAGATTTATTTGGGTGTAGCTGTAACTGTCAAAGTGCATTTCAATCAGCTGCACCTCCAGATGCTGCATATTTCAGCTCACAGTCAGCTCCACCTCCAGATAATAATAATAATAATAATGAATTCCATTTATAATGCACTTTTCATTAATAAAAATCTCAAAGTGCTACAAAGTGTAACAAAGCAAAGATCAAAATGAAACAAGTGATAAAATCAAATAAAATCAATAATAATATCGACTAAGATCAAAGATAAAATCATGTGGATGCAGATTAGGCTTGCTTAAAAAATAAATAAAATAAAACAAGTGATAAAATCTAGTAAAATATAATAAAATTGCTGCAGCTATCCTGCACTGGTTTCCACAGCAGCTGCAACTCTGAGCAGATCACCTTCAGCTGCAACTGATTTGTCATTTATTAACAAAAATTAAAGTGAGACACAGTCTTACAAAAAAGGCAGCCAACAAACATTTTTTTAGGAGTCTGTAGTTTAATTTTAATGATGTTGGTGGTATTTACATTTTGAAATAAGCTGATTTGTAATAATTTATTAACAAATATCAAAGTGAGACACAGTTTTACAAAAAAGGCAGCCAACAAACATTTTTTTAGGAGTCTGTAGTTTAATTTTAATGATGTTGGTGGTATTTACATTTTGAAATAAGCTGATTTGTAATAATTTATTGACAAAAATTAAAGTGAGACACAGTCTTACAAAAATGGCAGCTAACAAATGTAGGTGCGACCTAGGTGCGACCTATACACCGGTGCGACCTATACACCGGTGCGACCTATTTACAGATTTTTCCAGTTTATTGATAAATATTAGACACTGCGACCTATACACAGGTGCGACCTATACACCAGAAAATACGGTAACCAGTTCTCTGTGTGACTTTAACATCCTCTGCCATGTGCACCCCATTTGCTCCGTCCTCCTTCCACTCACATCACAGACTTGCTCCTGAATACAAATGAGGTATTTATTTATTTATTTTGGTCGCCTATAATGCTATAGAGCTTATAGAGAGAAGGAGCTTCGAGTGAATGTGTCCACCGCAAAAAAGAAAAAAGCGTGAATCTGCTTGAAGACAGGAGATAATGAAAAGCTTAAAGTTGAATATTGAAAGTGAAGATAAAGAAAATATGCAAATGATGTCCTCTGTTCCCAAACACTGACAAGAAAAGCAGGGCTATTGTCTTTTTTTTTCTTCTTTTTTTGGCATGTGCTTCTTGTTTCTAAAATAAACTGATTACATATTAAAGTATGTTCATTAAACCTAATAAAGTCCAGTCAGAACCTCTGGTCATTTTGTTGTTGAAATGTTTCGTCTTTCATCCAAAGGACTTCATCAGTTCGAGGAGCCACAACAAACTCAGTCTTATAAATAGCACCTTCACATAGTGGTTCAACCAGTTTGATGGTGCTAAGATGGTTTCTGGAGTCCGTTCTCTCCCCTGTCGACTCGTCTGAGGCAGCCATGGCCAAAGTGGTTCAAAACCATCACCAAACTGGTTGGCCCACTATGTGAAGGTGCTATTTGTAAGAATGATTTTGTTGTGGCTCCTCGGACTGATGAAGTCCTTTGGATGAAAGACGAAACATTTCAACACAAAGAAACCGTCCAGAGGACCTGACAAAACTTTACTGGTTTTTACCTGGATTATTGAACTTTGGTGATATGTTCATTAAACTTTTCCACTTGTTGTCCACATGCAAAAAGCTATTTTATATTTTATTATTATTATTATTATTATTTTATTTTTTTTTATTTTTTTTACATTTTCCAAAGTGGAGTTTATTTTTAAGACTGAATATTGCAATCTCTCTTGGACTTAACCCAGCGGTTGTCCTGGCTGGGGTCAGAGATGTCCTTATTGGTGGGTTGCGTGAAGTTGCACTGTATAACACATCTTCAGTTGTGCACCACAAACTCATTGGGAGTTTCGACCCTTTAATCCTGAGCCACCCTCAGCCGAGGTAGACCTAGCAGAGGTTGATCCAACTAGGTACTTAAGTGGTCATCTGGCTGCCCATATGGTCCATTTTTGCTTCAGCCCCATCCAGTGGCTGATTCTTTTAGAACTAGACACTTCTTTGCCTTCTGTGGAGCCTGACCTCCAATTCCTGCCTCCTTCAGGAGCTCTGTGGTGGAAATGGTGACAATCAATATGGCAATTGGTGGCACTACTTGATGGGCACACCTGCACCTACAGCCCCGCACCTCAACCTCAGCTAGGGTGGCATACCACAGCTCTGTCCTTTCATTTCCCTCACTAGTTCCATCATTGTGAGGGGCTGTCAGTTCAGCAATTAAAACACACAGGAAAGAATTACTGTAGACCTGAAGACCAGACCTGAGATTTGAGGCTCTGGTTTGGGTCTACTTGCATGTGTCCATTCGTGACTGGGATGGTTCAAGAGGTGTAGACATCTCCCCTTCCTGTCATTTGATGAAGGATGGTTGGTTGGACATTTTAAGGGGAGGTGTTTGTTGACACTCTCTCATGCTCCAAAGATGAAGTCAAGCTCCTCAGTACTTGGTTGTGGTGCCACTTGTACCTTCCTTGTGCTAGGCTGTTCTTGCATCTCCCCCACAATGTGTTTGGAGGTTTACTGGTGGTGGGGGCTGCACATTAAAGACAGGCTGGAGCCTCACCAAACCAAAGATGTACATCACAATGAAGCTGAGATAGTTTGATTTATATAAACTCTTCTTTTAGGGTCTGTAAACAAAATCGATTTTTTTTTTTGTTGAGAAACTATGATGTTGTGGTCCACTACAGTGAAGCTATGAATACTGAGGTATTTGCAAAAAAATAAATAAAATAAAAGTAATAAACTCAGACAACTGTGCTCTTTAATAACATAACAAGACAAAATAATTACATGAAGTTGCTGCTGTTCAAAAATCACCAGCCTTTTATAGAAAAAACAAACATCTATAACGTTTGTTAAATTGAATGAATGATGCTGGGTTGATGTATCACATCCGTTCCTACATTTAGCGAATCCCTCGTGGACGCTCATCACATTCTTCATTAGGCTACCGGTACATGATTTTTGCTACTTCGTTCATCGGTCTGTGTGCCAAGAATTTAAATGACAAAAAACTAATTAAATTTTTATCATGTAGCGTGCTTACTAGTAGCGTTGAAAGTGAGTTACCCACGCTGCAGAGGACTAACCCTTTTTTTAAACTGTCTACAAATAACAATATGGTTTGAAATGGGTTAAAATGAGTGAAATCCTATTTTGTTGAATAACCAGATTTCCACATGACTGATTTTTCTTCTGAGGAAGATACAAAATGATTAAATAAAACGGATGCCACATCCTCTCACTTTTTTGTTTCCATCTAAAATGGGCTGCGGAGGTTTAAAGAAAAAGGAAGTGCTGTAACATTGTTGCTCCATTTCATTCATCCAATAAACTTTTTTTTTACATCTGATTGTTCCTCCTTCAAGGATTCTGGGAATTGGTGCATATTTCCAGTAGTCATAGGGTGAGATGGTGATGTGGAGCTTGGACAAGTCCTCCACAGGGACACGTGGAGACAAGACAGACAACATTTCATGCTCTCAGGAGACAATTTACGAGCCAATTAACCCAACATGTGTGATTTATCAGTTCTGTGGGTCAACACTAACCAACTGCTCCTTCCAAAATCACCTACCACAGATAAAACGTTAAAATGTTCAAGTGTTTTTGACAGGTCTTTGGACATTTCAGCATTTGTTGGAAATCCTATGTTCTCATTGGAACAGATTTTTTTTGTCATAAAAATGGAAAAAAATACAGTATCAGTCACACATCTGGAGGATTGACATCAAAGTCTTCATTTCATACCATGTTTATTATTATTATTATTATTATTATTATTATTTTTTTTTTTTATTATTTTTTTACTAAATGGAGAATTTAAGGGATTTTATGAGACCTGTGATTTTTCCTACCGTGATGCTGGTTAAGTCACATTTCTATAAAAGAAAATGGTTGTCCTGTGATTCTCAGAGGCTGAAAACAGTGAGTCAGATCTCAGGATCCATCAACTATCATTAATATCATCAAAACAGGTGACACCCCCCACGAGGAGCTCCTATTTTATGTGTTATTAGACCTTTATTTATGCAGGTTAGTTCCCATTAAGCCTTGAAGATTTATTTGCAAGAGAGACCTGTTACATACAACAAGAGAACACGAGGGTGGAGGAAGCCAAAAGAATCATGTCTCACACCATTTCCTTGTCGGGGAAAAAGATGCAACCAAAAAAGACTTGCAACATAAAGCAGCAACATACAACAACATAATAATACATTTATGCATAGAGGTCGACAAAGGCAGTGTTATCCATAAACACTTCAGAGTCAGAGTTTTTATTTGTAATTCCACAGGGTCCCAGTTACATCCAACAATAAAATGCAAAAGAAAAACAGCAATAAGATCTAAGATATGAACTAAGAAAAACATCAACTAAAAATATGCTAAGCACTAATAACATAAAAACAATAAAAACCATACGCCGAACAGCAGCACAAACATGAGTCTGTGAGAATGAATGAACGCAACATGAAACAGATCAGCAGCAACATGAAACAGATCAGCAGCAACATGATGGGATTTTTTAGTGATTATCCTTGTTAGAGATTCATGAGTAACATCTTCAGGGTAGAAGCTGTTCCTCAGTCTAGCGTTTCTACACTTATGCCCTCAGCCTCCTGCCTGAGGGGAGCCAAGCAAAACGTGTGTGTGCTGGGTGAGTTGGTTCCTTCATGATGCAGGCGGCCCTCTTCCTGCATCTGGAGGTGTAGATGTTTGTGATGGTGGGGAGACTGACTCCAACATCTTCTGTGCAGCCTTCACCACTCTCTGCAAAGATTTTCTTTCTGCAGCTGTGCAGCTTCCATGCCACACGTTGATGCTGGAGCACAGGATGCTCTCCACTGCCCACCCGTAGAAGGAGGTGAGGACTGAGCTTACCTAACACTAAACACTTCAGAAAGTTCCCTGATGCATGCTCAGAAAATTCCAAAGTTCTGATAAGATGGTACAGTGTCTATCAACATCATGGTTCTGATAAGGCCACAGATGTCTATGGGAAGTGGGGGTGCAGGCAGAAGCTTCTAGTTACGTATCCTCCAAGAGAAATTTGAGATAAATTCAGATAAAGAATTGTTTGAGCCGCTAGACTCGATTTTCTGTCTGCCTTTAAGTTCTGTTGGTACATCCAATGGCAAATACAAACATCCAGATTTGTGGACATTCCACCCAGTCCATGCTTGATTTATCTTTCTCCAAGATTGAATCCTTCATGCTGGCAAGTTCCAGGAGCCACAAGCGGCCTACGATTGTCCGAAATCGTGTCCAGCTTGCGGTTGAACTTGAGTCTGAGAACTCAAGGAATGAATGAATCCTAAGGTTGGCAGCTTTACCACGGCCAAAACTGCTGCAGATGTCTTCTTAAAGGTGCAGTCTGTAAGTTTCTGGAAAACGCAGGACTTGGGAAATTTTTCAACAGGGAAAGCATTCTGGTCCCTCCCCCTCAGAGCCATATATGGCTCTGCTCCCCCTTGCTCTTGCTGAAATTCAGCTCAGCCTCCTTAGCTCCGCCTCCACTGCATGTCCTATGGCAGCCGCTGTGAAGTTCTGTGTTTATATGTTAATAAAACGTTCTAAAAAATAAAATAAAAACATGGAGCGCTGGTCCAGCACATCACCATGAAATCGGCAGAGCCTCGTGCAGCCACGTTGAACCAGAGTTTAATTCGCTTGTGACAAATTCATTAATTTCCTCATTGTTTCAGTCATGGAGTCAGCGGAGGAGGAAGCGAATCACTTGACTTTTGGCAAAAAAACAAAAGAAAAGTCCAGATCAGGGATGAAGAAGGGGAATTTAATACATTTGTGTCACATACAAAACAGTTTTGCATCGCTTTGCAATCCTTTGAACGAGAACGTGCGCGGCCGCTGGGGCTGGGACAGGCGGGGGCGTGGGTTAGGGGCGTGAGAAGTGAGAAGCTCTGTTTTTATTGGCTGGTTAAAAACTCTGTTTTTATTGGCTGGTTAAAAACTCTGTTTTTATTGGCTGGTTAACGGCGGGTCACTGTGGGTTTTTAGAAATGCTTTTAGTAACACCTGGAGAAGCAAGGGGATTATAGGTTTTTCAGAGATTACTTGTCTAACATCAGTCTGTCAGGAGATAGAAACAGAGTGAAGAAATGTGTTAAAAATATATTTTTAGAAAACTTACAGACTGCACCTTTAATTTGTCGATATCCTAGGTAGCTGACGATTCCAGGAAGCAGAAACCCTGTTATCATAAATCCAATAATGTACACATCTTCTACATCCTCCACAGACAACACAGATAGGCACATCATCTTCCACTCACCCCAAGAATCCATGACATATCCAGCTGCGTGGGTCCGTTCAGGGCATGAGGGCTCTCCAGCACCGTGTCGTCTGGTGGAAAAAATATCAATAGCGTTGAGGGACCAGCTCACCAAATCCATACTAATTTTTGATTCAGAAGATGTGTAAAGAGAGGCTCTGAGGTTGACAGGACAAGAGAGTAAGAAACAGGAGGGAGGGAGAGAGGGTGTGTTAAAAAGGTGAGCAGTCCAACGGCATTACTCCAGGTAGTCTTTGTGTTTGATTGTCTCTTATTAGAGGAAACAAATAGGAATATAAAGGATGAGCGGCCTTGCATTCCTTGTAGGAATAGTTTTCAGGTCAAAATGTTGAACTAAAATTGTCTTTAAAAATGGTTTTAGCCTTTTCAAACTCTGCATGAGTTCTGACAGAAGCAGTACTGCAAGATATTGCATGGTTTGTTAGCGCTTGTATTTGTGTTGGGGATGACTTTCAGCTATACTACCACAGCTAATTTTAGCTATCTGTAAAACTGACTAATAGCCACTTTATTGTTTGCTTCCTTCGTTTTACTGTGACAATCATCTTGAATTAGAACAAGTGTAGAATCATTGTAGCTGCATGTCCACTTATTATAATCGGAGAGTTTGATTAAAATCTGTCCTGTGGTTCGTGGTATATTTTGCCAACAGACAAACAGGCTTAACTCAAATAATTAATGTCAACGTTTCGAGCACAGATAATGCACAATATGTAGTACTCAGAGTATATGCTGAGGTTGACTCTGCACTCTGCTACGACACCAAGTTTTGTGCAACAGTTTTAAAATTAACTGCGTTGTGGCCGTTTCTCTGGTTGCCAAGTTCAATTAGCCATGGCTGTCAATCAGATTGACTCAAAATGTTAATCAGCTGTGTGTGTACATCCAGTGATTAGTTTCAGAGAGTTTAACTTAAACTCTTTTACTGGTTGATGAGATATTTTGCTAACAAACAGGCACAAACACACATACACAGGCAATTATATGATCATCTACCTTTTCATCACTAGGGGATCACCGCCTAAATGGCGAGGAATATAATGACGTCATTTAATTTGCATGTAGCAGCACACAGAGAGGGTTCCCTTAGGATGTTTGTGTTTGCACAAAAAATAAATAAAAAAGACAAACTAAGACAAAAATGACTCAAACCGTATGTGGGCTGCATCGCCTCCAGCGCCGCACCAGATAGCTAGTCCACATGCGAACTCTGTGACATAATCAACATCTGTCTCATCTGATTAATTGTTCTTGTTTTCTCAAACAACTGCATCCCTCCGAAGCAGCCGAGGAAAGAGTCGGCCTTTTCCATCACACAGCCGAGAGCCAGCCAGGCACGGCGAGGACTGCGGCACTTTCAGCTGCAGAGACGCGAGCTAACGTCTGCTCCACCGCACGACAACGCCTGAACTGCAAAACTAATCAAACCCCTCAAACGGGTCGTATTTATTGATTTAATAAAAACGCGTGTTGTAATTGAATTTCCAGAACAAGGTCACATTTCGCGCTGCTTCAACAGCTTTTGTGCAAACAAACAAAAATAATAGCATCTGCTTTCTGATTTTTATTTACTATGCACGTGATTCCACGTGTGTGTGTGTGTGTGCACTGCCTGCCCTGTGAGAAGGCAGATGTGCTTGTTTTCCCCTTGTGAGCCATGTGTTTGGTAGCTTCCCAGCCTGCAGGCTCTGCGCGCTGCACGGCTGCAGAGTAAAACAAGCGAACAAGGCGGTGACGAGGCTCGTCCCTCTGACAGACAGCATCACAGAAAACACCTGAACGAACAAGATTCAGCTGCAAAGTTTTATTGTTGTGCGTACGAGCAAGACTAAGTATATTTAAGATGATTAAACAACTGCTTCCCTGCTGTGAGAGCATTCATTTGCATGTATTAGACTTGGCTTACAGTGTAGTGTGTCGGTGCTGACATGATTAAGAGATGTATTTCCAATGCAGAGGATGTTTTGTAGGTCAGAGTGGGGGCATGGGTTCATGACCGACGACAGGGAACTCAACAACGTGACCGTCACTCTGCATCTGCATCATCTGTTGCATCTCAAACACACAAGCTGACTGCTCACATGTGCAGCATGTTTAACACTAGGAATACCAGAATATTCAGATGAGTACTACACTTACCAGAGCCTGTCAAATTACAGATTGATGGATTTGCATTCAATTAGGTTTGTGTGACCCCCTGGGGCTGAAGTCTTTTGTGTGCTCAAAACATCCCCCCAGTAGCCAAAACAAAACACCTCCCCCATATTCCAACAACAACATTCCTTTTGCAGGTTGAAAGTGCAGCTTTTTACAACACAGACCAAACTTTTGGAGATGTTGATGACTCTTTGCAAATGTCAATGCTAGAAACTTCAGTTTATTTTATAGATATACGTTTTATACTTTTTATACTACTATGCAAAAACTCAGGACAGTATTACACTTTTATTATTTCATTTTATGCTTATGTTCATTGGGTGTTTGGTGTTTTAGGGGTGTTTGGTGTTTCAGTGTTGGTGTAAATTTTCATACTTTTATACTATTATGAAAAAACTCAGGACAGTGTTACACTTTTTTACTATTTTACTATTTTATGCTTATGTTTATTAAATGTTTTAGTGTTTAGTGTTTAGATGGTTACTGTTGCACCGAGGGACTGAGAGAAACGCAATTTCGGTCCTGTGTATGTCCTGTACATATTGTAGTTCTGACAATAAAGTTGACTTTGACTGCCTCTAAGCGAGCAGGTCCCCGGTTCAAATCCTGGTCCGGGGGCCTTTCTGGGTGGAGTTTGCATGTTCTCTCCGTGCATGCGTGGGTTTTCTCCGGGTGCTCCGGTTTCCTCCCACAGTCCAAAAACATGCATGTTAGGCTGATTGTTAACTCTAAATTGACCCTAGGTGTGAGTGAGACAGGTCCCTCTTGTAAATGAGTCCCCGTGGCTCAACGAGTCCAGCCTGTATAAATAAAGGTTGAATGAATGAATGAACAAACAAACTGATATGGAGAGAACACAAATTCTGTAAGAATAAAAATACTAAATATCACCTACAGTATTCCACGGTCAAGGCGGGATTGCATTGGTCACTTTTATCTGAAGGCGGCGGGATTGTACAGGTGGTCCCCGACTTACGAGGACATCGACTTACAGGCCTTCGGCCTGGAAACCCTGCTATGGACCGTGTCAGTTCATAAGTTTCTCCGCGGAGACACATGCGCTTTATGTGAACGGCGGTTTTGTCAGGAAGGCATCTTTGTCCTTCCTGGACGAAGGACAAATGGTAAATGGAGCTTATTTATATAGCGCTTTCCAGCCCCCTATGAGGGGCCCCAAAGCGCTTTACAATACCAACCATCCAACCATTCATACACACATTCATACACCGGTAGCGGCAGACTGCCATGCAAGGCGCCATCCAGTCCTACCGGGAGAAACTCGGGGTTAAGTGTCTTGCCCAGGGACACAACGACACATGGTGTGGGGAAACGGGATTCGAACCTCCAACCTTCCGATCGGTGGACGAGTGCCATTACCACTATGCCACGGCTGCCTATCTGCCTATCTGCAAGCTACATGCTGAGTGAAATAAAATTGAATAAAGATTTTTCACTCCAGTTTTCATGTAAACATTCATACTTTTGAGTGTGGAAAAATGATTGTGTTATACAACAAATACAGAGCTTTATCATTCAATGGGTCTCTGACTTTGTACAGTACTGTAATAGATTTAGTATTTTTATTCTTACATAATTTGTGTTCTCTCCATATCAGTTTGTTCATTCATTCATTCAACCTTTATTTATACAGGCTGGACTCGTTGAGCCACGGGGACTCATTTACAAGAGGGACCTGTCTCACTCACACCCAGGGTCAATTTTAGAGTTGCCAATCAGCCTAACATGCATGTTTTTGGACTGTGGGAGGAAACCGGAGCACCCGGAGAAAACCCACGCATGCACGGAGAGAACATGCAAACTCCACCCAGAAAGGCCCCCGGACCGGGATTTGAACCGGGGACCTGCTCGCTTAGAGGCAGTCAAAGTCAAAGTCAACTTTATTGTCAGAAATACAATACAGGTAGTCCCCGATTTACGAGCGCTCTGATCTACGAGGTTCCGGACTTACGAGCTGGCGAATTATTGGAAAAAACGCAAAAAATACTGAGTTTTCCTGTGTTTTTTCACCACAGTTCGTTAGCTAAACATGTGGACACACGTTTCCGATCATTTTTATGCACTCATAAGCAGTTTTTCGATGAAAAACGAGTGTTCGTAGTCGCGCTAGCAAAACCGTTCCAATTTACGAGCGAAATTCCGGACTTACGAGAAGCGTGGCGGCCGTTCCAAATTACGAGATTTCCAGTTTACGAGCGCCTCGTTGTAACGGATCTCGCTCGTAAATCGGGGACTACCTGTATGTACAGGACATACACAGGACCGAAATTGCGTTTCTCTCAGTCCCTCGGTGCAACAGTAACCATCTAAACACTAAACACTAAAACATTTAATAAACATAACATAAAATAGTAAAATAGTAAAAAAGTGTAACACTGTCCTGAGTTTTTTCATAATAGTATAAAAGTATGAAAATTTACACCAACACTGAAACACCAAACACCCCTAAAACACCAAACACCCAATGAACATAAGCATAAAATGAAATAATAAAAGTGTAATACTGTCTTGAGTTTTTGCATAGTAGTATAAAAAGTATAAAACGTATATCTATAAAATAAACTGAAGTTTCTAGCGTTGACATTTGCAAAGAGTCATCAACATCTCCAAAAGTTTGGTCTGTGTTGTAAAAAGCTGCACTTTGAACCTGCAGAAGGAATGTTGTTGTTGGAATATGGGGAGGTGTTTTGTTTTGGCTACTGGGGGGATGTTTTGAGCACACAAAAGACTTCAGCCCCAGGGGGTCACACAAACCTAATGGAATGCAAATTCCTCAATCTGTCATTTTACAGTCTCCCATGGGAGCTATATGTAAAATATGTACAAGTACATGTGTTTGGTATTCCTAGTGTTAAACCGTGTCCTCACTCGTACGGCTCACAAATCTCATCAAGAGCTCAGATAACAAGTGCTGCTGCTCCTGATGATGGTTGCAGTTGTGGTTTTTCATTAGTACTCCTGTATTCCATGGCTGGATGTAAAGCATGGAGATAGTCGTGGAGAAGTCACTGATTAATTTGTGGAACAGAGGTTTGACGCTTTTAGCATAATCAAACTGGGCTGCCACTGTCGGTCATTAACTGTGAGAAAAAAATAAAATAGTTTGAGATCAAACTGAGACACTGAGACTATCATGGGCAGAAAATTCACCTCATGGGGGGATCAGTAAACAGGAATTTTTTTTAATGCACTTTTTGGGGTTCCCTTAAAATACATTCAAAATGTATTGTAAAATTAAATGAAAATGAATCAATTACCATATTCACAGGTAGACAACTTGCAGAAGCTAAACAAGACCACTGAATCTAACAAGGTTGATTAAGGTATTCTGGACGGATTCTTCCTTGCTGAGATGTTCAATCAATCAATCAATCAATCAAATCAATCAATCAATCAATAAATTGATCAATACAACTTTATAGTCCATAACACACTCCCTGAAATTGAGACTTATCTTTGTTATCTGGCTTCTTCATCCAAAACAACACAAGATAAAAA
>JBBPBX010050672.1:0-10202 GCA_038048925.1 Garcialebias charrua
ATATATATTTGTTAGCTGACATTATTGTAAGAGTGTGTCTCAGTTTAATTTTTGTTAATAAATGATTACAAATCAGCTTATTTTATAAAAAGCCATAAATAGGTCGCACCTGAATATAGGTCGCAGGGCATGCAAAAATGATAAAAAGCCACGACCTATACTCCGGAAAATACGGTATTCAGGTATACCAAAGACCAAAAACATTCATGTTAGACTGATTGGTAACTCTAAATCAGGGGTGCTCACACTCTTTCAGCATGCGAGCTATTTTTGAAATGATCAAGTCAAAGTGATCTACCTACTATAAGGCCTCGTTTACACGAGAACAACCTGTGGAAACATTAGTGTTTTTTCAATGTTTATTGGAGGTAATAAACAAAAAATAAGCTGGTTTACATGACAAATGCTGTAGTACATCCCAGGGAAAGTTCTGAAGGAATGTGCGGACCAGCTCTGTGAGGTGCTGGCTGACATCTTCACCACCTCACTTGCACTGGAGTCAGTTCCCACCTGCCTGAAGACCGCGACCATCATCCCAGTCCCAAAGAGCTCCACAGTGACTGGTCTGAATGACTATAGACCGGTGGCCCTCACCCCGATAGTCGCTAAATGTTTTGAGAAACTGGTCATGTCCCACATCAAGGCAACCGTCAACATCAATGAGGACCCTCATCAATACGCATACCGTGAGAACCGATCAACAGAGGACGCCATTTCTTCCGTGGTCCACACTGCTCTCACCCACCTGGATCAGAAAGACTCATACGTGCGTCTGCTCTTTGTGGACTTCACATCTGCCTTCAACACCATGATCCCCCAAACTCTGATAGACAAACTATCTACACTTGGACTAAGCCCCTCTATTTGTAACTGGGTACTAGACTTCTTAACAAACAGACCACAGTCCGTGAAGATCCACAACTTCTCCTCCTCCACCATAACCCTCAGCACTGGCTCTCCTCAAGGATGTGTGCTGAGCCCCCTTCTGTTCACTCTGCTCACATATGATTGTACAGCCACACTTCCAGGCTGTCATATTGTTAAGTTTGCAGATGATACAGCGGTGGTGGGATGCATCACAAACAATGATGAGTCCAGCTACAGACAGGAGGTGGAACATCTGGAGAGCTGGTGCAAAGAGAATAATCTTCACATGAATGTGAAGAAGACAAAGGAGATGATTGTGGACTTCAGAAGGAACAAACACACCCACGCCCCACTGAAAATAGGTGGGTCTGCAGTGGAAGTGGTCTCCAGCTACAAATACTTGGGTGTACACTTGAATGATAACCTCAGCTGGAGCAACAACACCACCAGCCTGATCAAGAAAGGTCATCAGAGACTCTACTTCCTCAGACGGCTGAGACGTGCTGGTCTGAGCAGCCCAGTTCTCACCTCGTTCTACAGGTGTGCAGTGGAGAGCGTCCTGTGCTCCAGCATCAACGTGTGGCATGGAGGCTGCACAGTTGAAGAGAGGAAAGCTCTACAGAGAGTGGTGAAGGCTGCACAGAAGTCTGTTGGAGTCAGTCTCCCCACCATCACAGACATTTACACCTCCAGATGCAGGAAAAGAGCCACCTGCATCATGAAAGACCTCACTCATCCAGCACACTCACTCTTTGCCCCACTCCCCTCAGGACGGAGGTTGAGGAGCATCAAGTGTAGAACCACTAGACTGAGGAACAGCTTCTACCCTGAGGCTGTTAGACTCATGAATAAATAAAAATAAAATAAAAAATAAACACTGCAAAATATCACATTACTGATGCTGATCTGTTTTCTTGTTGCTGTGTTCATCTGTGTTCATCTGTGACCATCTGCTCATACAAACTCATGTTCGTGCTGCTGTTTATTCCCACTATATTAGGCTTAGTGTATTACTAGTTGATGTTTTTCTTAGTTAGTTCTAGATGTTATTACTGTTTTTCTCTTGCATTTGTTGTTGGATGTAACTGGGACCCCGTGTACATAATCTCGTTTTCATCACATGTACCACATGCGGTGCAAATGACAATAAAGACTCTCTGACTCTGACTCTGAGTTTCCATGTCAGTCGGGTTGCCAGATAAGAAATCATGAACTATAGTACTGTGGCTTTAAAATGATAGTATTTTGACCTAAACTGTTGTGTGTGCTGAGTAAAGATGTTCTTAGATTCAATTCAGTTTATTTATATAGCGTCAATTCACAAAAGAAGTAATCTCAGGGCACTGAACAGAAACATTTATACAAAATAATAATTTAACAGAAACATTCATAGATAAAATAATAATTTAACACTATTTGTCTGAAGCAGACTGCTTTGAATTTAACTCCATTGCAGAACTCTCATCTTGAGCAAGATGAAGTTTGTGTTGTGTTTCTTGAACATGTGCTCAGAAAAGGAGGTGGTAAATAAGGCTTTTTTTTTTCATCTGGCAACCCTGGGCTCAGCTGTATTCATTGTGCATGCAGCGACTGCATGATCACAGTTACGTCCAAACTGGTGAATAACGTCTCTTTGGACCCTGGATTTTATTAATTTTGCTCCTGCGTGCTGAAAAAGGACTAGTAGCAGAAAAACAGCTCTCTGACATTATTTAAATCTGTTGTTAGTGCAGAAAAACTTTGGACTCCGTGTGTGAAGTGTCACACACGGATAATTTCACACCTTTGGGGGTGGGGGAGTGGGGATGGGGTTTCCCCGAAAATCTCTCAGACCTGGTTTGAGAGAATGGGGGTTGTGAATGGCTGCCCTGTATGTCAATCAAGTGACTGGATGTTTGATAGGCTGACAAATATTTATTTAATGTCACGCTGTGATCTACCAGTACTACGTCAGCAATCGAACAGTAGATCGCAATCGACGTAATGAGCACCCCTGCTCTAAATTGTCTCTAAGTGAGAGAGAGAGAGAGAGTGAATGGTTGTTTGTCTTATTTGTCTCTATGTGTCCCTGTGATGGACTGGAGACCTGTCCAGGGTGTCCCACACCTCTCGCACAGTGACTGCTGGACATGGACAACAGTGACCGCTGCGACCCGAAAAGAAAGAATCCAGATCCAGTAAAGATGGATGGATGAAGTTGGCGGTGTGTTCAGTGTTGCCTGACTCGTCATATCTTGAACAACGTATCGCTGACAGGAGCTTTTAGAAATCAGAAGACACTACTCAAGCAGCGTTATCAACAATATTTGAAGCACCCCTGAAATTTCCAGAGCACTGGAGCCTATGTACCACACCTGAGAGCACATATGCTCATTTTTGGCATCAAATCATAAAAAAAGGTCAAGGACGCAGGGAGGGCTACAAGCTAAGCTAAACACAGTGTCCAACTGGCTGTTTTCCCAGCATGGTAATCACTAATATGTGGCTGTTGGTGAACAAGCTGAATGAACTTTAAATATCCAAATGCATTTGTTAAAAGACAAAGTTCTTATAATCTTAAGGGGACAGACATATTTATAAAACCAAAATTCAGAACTAGTTTGAAGGGATGTTCTACCTCAATCCAGGGAATTAGATTATGGAATGGCTTGGAGAATTAGTTAAAAATGCCAAGTCAATGTTTACATTTAAGAAAATGATCAAAACTAATTTGTTTAAAAAAAAAAATGAAATAGCGTAATGTGTATTGTATTAGTTAGAAAATTAGAAAGAGTTATTCATTTTGTACTATTACTGGAATATTATCATTGTTTGAAATGATTGTTTGAAAAAAGGGGCAGATATAATAAGATTTTTTTCTTCTTTCTGCTACCTTTCATTTTTTTATATTTTGTACATTATCATTTATGGGATTGATTTGTATTGAGTTTTTTGTAAAAAAAAAAAAAGAATAAATTTAATAAACACAAAACAAACTTCGACTATGCATTGCCTGCAACAAAAAACAAGGGTTGCAGAATTGTTACCTTGCTATGGCTAAATTAGGACATAGGGCACAATTCCCTCCAGCTAGCCAGATGCTACTCTCTGTGGCTGTTATTCTCTGTTATTCTCTGTTATTCTCTGTGAGTAACTCTGTGGCTACTATGCTACAGAACAGCTTGTAACAATGAATTTAGTTCTGATAGTTTAAACATGAGTTAATTTGGTCAACTGAACTTTCAATGAAACAGAGATAATTAAACCCTCTGTATTCTAGTGCTGCTGTCCGAGGCCGCAGGTGGACAGTGCAGTGGTCTTGTAAATCTCAATTTCTAAGTTCAAGCTCAGGTTGAGTCAGGAATGGCACGAAGGGGCGTGAAACAACTGCCAAACGTTTCATGGTGTGGCCACCCCTACAAAAAGAGAGTAGCGGATCGAAAAACCACGACAACATTCTCGTGCTGCTTTAGGTGATTACGTCCCTCTGACCAGTAGCCAGGATGGCTCAGCAAAGAAGAGCAACATCATCAGGCCGGACTCTGTGGTCTACACTCATCTCCAGGCCAGAGGTCACTCTTTCAGGGATGAAGATGTTCACATCCTTGATAGAGAGGAACGATGGTTTGAGAGAGAAGTAAAGGAGGCCATCTTTGTGAAAAGAAACCGTCCATCATTAAAGACCGTGTAAAGTGAATTTCAACATTTTCTTCAATAAACATTATAAATGTCGTAATTGTAATCTTGTAAATGAGTAAAAAGTCTCAAAATTGTAGCTCAATTAATTTTGGAGTTATAGATCAAACTGTGTATAAACATATTTCTCTTTCAGGATTTTTTAGGCGTGGTTTAAATGTGACCGCGTTTCGTCACGCGGTCACAAGCCCCACCCCCTGCAGCTCCAGCCGTATAAATGCGTTCTTCGGTGGAGCCGTTCACTCGCTACCGACCGTCTCCCTCCAGTACTCTAAAACCCAGGCGTGCTGCTGGAGCGACCACATGCCACCTGCACCTCCGCGCACCTCCCACCCCCCCTGCGCGCGCGCGCACACACACACGCACGCGCGCGCGCGTGTGTGTGTGTGTGTGAGAGGCGATCCGCGTGAAGCTGAAATCCTGCCACGCGCGCCGTGAAACGCTGTGACTCTGCTGACACAGATGAGATAACTTATCAACGTGATTACTCTTTATTTTAATCACCAACACAGACCCCACATGCGATGTGACCGGGTCGGACCGCGAGTCCGCTCATCTTCTAAAATAGCGCTGATTATAACAGCGGAGTTATGTGTCCTCAACTTTAAAAACATAACCAGAGTTGTTAGTGCACTAAAAACAGCGTAACTCTTGGAAAAAGAAGCTGCTGGAAGCCAGAACTCAGATAAAAACGGAGCAGGTGGATCTCTGCTTCCCCCGTATGCCTCCCCACACAGCTCAGCTCTGAAGGGGGCTGGACACGGCGCAGTACTGCGCTGAAACCACGCCCACGCACTGACACGCCCCTAGCGTTCCAGGGCAAGGCAAAATCATGTTTTTTCATGATTTTTGACACTTAATTTTATAAGGAAAACAATGTTTTTAATCAGTCAGATTTATATGGGTGATTAATAACACATATTTATGCCATGTGACAAACTAAAAACACAAATTTAATTTCACTTTACACGGTCTTTAAACAGAGGTGGAGGCCTCCGGGTTCAACTGTCCCCCTCTTACAATGCTGTTATTGCTAGAATCACTCAACCCCCTGTGAATAACAAGTGGCCATCATCAGGGCACTAACGATCAGTCGTTAGGGTGATGGTCCTCCTTGATCATGTGAGCAGCTGGTTTCGGTTGTCATCAGCCAACTGGTTGATCCACTGTGAGAGGGTGCTATTTATAAGACTGAGCTGAATACAGTAGCTCAGACTGAGGAAGTCTTTCGGACGAAAGATGAAATGTTTCTACCTTTTTATTTAAATTTTTTTTTGTTAAGTCACAGGAAAACCAAAACTATTCGTTTTTATTATTAAGCTACAAAAGTGAAAGAAACGTGCAGCACGTAAAAAACAAAACTAAAAATAGTGGGGCGGACGAAAACCCTGCAGGTTTAGTTTTAGAGATTAATATATTTATAGTTTTTTTAATAGGTTTAAAGATTAAATTATTATTATTGTTTTTTTTTTTTGCTTTTTGTTTGTGAAATAAGGACAGGGTGAAACTGGTTCTGAATACACCACCTCAGACTGAGGAAGTCTTTCGGACGAAAGACGAAACGTTTCAACTTTTTTTGTTTTGTTTTGTTTTTTGAATGTCCAGAGGACCAGACTTAACTTTTTTAGACACCATACTGGTTGATCCACTATGGGAAATGGTTTTTATGAGTGAAGAGTCCTGCATGCTCCATGTGAAGAGGTGACATCAGCTCTTCATTGACATAGCTGTGTGATGAAAATCAGATCATTTTGTTCTGCACATCTTCTTCTCAACACAAAGCCCAGGATGAACTTTTCATACAGTATTCACCAAGTATTGTGTTCAGAAGTTTGTGGCGTGTTCATCAATGTGGAAATGTGCTGTATGACTCTTCAAACATAGTCCAATTTTCACAAAATCCTGGATGGAGATCATGCAGACTCCCCATGTGAGATTTGTGACCAAATTGTGGATGCATGGATGGAGTGGAGACGTACACTGCAGCGGGAGGGGTTTCCCAGGAGATCTGTGTCTGTGTCTCATTGACTATGAAAGATTTGTGCAAAAAAAACAAATGTCCTGCAGCCATGTGACTGCTCGTCGACTGTTTGACTTCTAATGGAGTACAGTATTTTTTGGACTACAGTTTAGGTCGCACCTTTATATAAGTCACTTTGTCCAATTATTGTCAATAAATTGGAAAAATCCATAAACAGGTCGCACCTTTATATAAGTTGCATCTATTATGCGTCACCGCTACGCGACGCGTCAGCGCGTCATTTGCCCTGCTGAAAATGACGACCACAGAAGCATGCACGGAAGGACTTTTCACAAGATTAACACGGTAAAAACAATTATTTGTCTGCTGAAAATTATAGCAAACATGTGTCTTAGCTTAACCGTTCCTTAATAAATTCACGTAATGGTCAAATCTGCTGGATTTAAATTTTTTCGCTTTGAAAAAGTACAAGCAAAAACAACAAAGCTAACCGTGACACATTTATGTCTATAAAACATTAAATTGTATCTCAAATAACTCCAACAGCTAAAAGTTTGTAAATGTCCATACAGTGATTACTTTCTGTAAGTTTGAAAAAAATCTGCTGTGTGGTTTATGAGCTATTTGCTCAAACGTACAAGGAAAAATCAACGAAGCTAACGCGACACATTTACGTCTCTAAAACATTGAATTTTATCTCAAACATCTCATAAAGTAATCAGTTGTAAATATATATCTAGTGATTACGTTCTGTAAGTTTGATCAACATCTGTCCAGTGGTTCTTGACCTATTTTGCTAACAAACACTGAGCTAACAGCGAAGTAGCTAGTTCAAACCTCCAGCGCAGGAGGCCGTCCTGCGACAGACTGAATCCGTCCAGAGGAGGCTCTCGTCGGACACATGAGGTGGGAACGGTTGGTGTACCCTAGCGGCCGAAAGTGGTACTGCACCATTTTTGCCAAAATGGAAAAACTGTCATATCTGAGCCAAAAATTGGTCTAAAAATATGAAGAAAAAAAAATCCATAAACAAGTTTCACCTCTCTATAAGTCACATGGCATGCAAATTAGGCAAAAAGGTGCAACTTATAGTCCGGAAAATACGGTATACGGTAAAACCTTGAGTTTGATGCAGCTCCTCAGACTGATGAAGTCTTCTGGATAAAAAATGAAAAGTTTCAACAAGAAGAATCCGACCTGACTCAACCTGGTTAGATTTATCTACCTGGATTACTGAGCAGCATCAGGAGATGTTAATTAACACTGATTTGTGCAAAACATGTGTATTTGCAATAAAAGCTGTCTGAACGTCACAAATATTCACTTAAAAATGTGTTAAAAAATTTAAACAACATGTTCATATTTTTCCACATGGGTTAAAAACATGATAAAATCATGTGCTTTTTCTGTCAACGTAACTACAGGGTATCCAGACAAAACAACAACCCTACAAGACTTACTATACAACAGAGATTCAAAATTTCAGACTGTCTACTTAATTTAATTTAATTAATTTGTTTAATTCATAGGTAGGGATAGAGATAGGGTGAGAAGCTCAGTCATCCGGGAGGGACTCGGAGTAGAGCCGCTGCTTCTCCACATCGAGAGGAGCCAGTTGAGGTGGCTCGGGCATCTGGTTAGGATGCCTCCTGGACGCCTCCCTGGTGAGGTGTTCCGGGCATGTCCCACCGGGAGGAGACCCAGAGGAAGACCCAGGACACGCTGGAGGGACTATGTTTCTCGGCTGGCCTGGGAACGCCTTGGGATTCCCCCAGAGGAGCTGCTCCAAGTGGCTGGGGAGAGGGAAGTCTGGGCCTCCCTACTTAGGCTGCTACCCCCGCGACCCGACCCCGGATAAGAGGAAGAAGATGGATGGATGGATGGATGGATGGATGTTTAATTCAGCAATAGAATCCAGAAGGATTTTGTTTCTCTGATAAAATGCAGGTGATTTCTGTACTAGCCTTTGTCTCTGGTTACCACCTGCTTTACAATTAATTTAATTTTCTGGAGTCAAACTGTGACCAATACAGTATAGTACTGAGCTGCAGTGTTGAATGAAAGCTGTGACCCAGTGTAAATCAAACCTTCACAAACAGAACCACAGAAACTACACTGCTGCAACTTTGTATCCACTGATGCAACAAAATAATAATTTTAAATCTTCCAACATTTGAATTGGCAGTTCAGAGATGTACAAAAATTGGTAGTGGTCCACAAAAGGTGTGCATCCCTAATATGCCGCTACTAAAATATCCTGAACAAAAAGAACAACAACAACAAACGTGCGTGGAACAGGTCCAGTACGTACAGTTGCTCTTTGTCCGTGCTTGTTTGGATGGCTTGCTGGGTTCGCCAGTCCCAATTCTGTTGCTCGCCAGAACTCGAAACTCGTACTCCACCCAAGGGTTCAGGTCGATTACTGTAGCCGTCAATTGGTGGCCTCCAACCACCACAGGTACTGGAACAAAGCACAGTGCATTCAATCTTAACAAAACTTGATGAGTCCAGGGTGTGATTTCTATGAGCGTGTAGGATAAAATACAGCAGCGGTCTGTTCTGCAGCTTGATGGACTTGAAAGAAAAATACTGATGTTATGGTACATGGGACGGTAACAAATCATCACAGTAAACATAAAAATGAAAAAATATATAACTTTAAGGCCTTGTCCACATTAAAATGTAGTTTTGCCCAAAATATTGTATTTAATTTGTTGCTTCTAAAAAAATATCCTTACAAGCACAGCACTGTTTCTATAAATGTTTTCACCCACACAGAAACACAGAAAATGACTCAGGACTCTGAAACCAGTTGCCCAAAAAATATCATGTTGAGGCTCCTACAACACCAATCTCATATTGACACAAGGCTGAAACCCACAAAAAACTTTGCACATTCACAAAATACTGTTTCTGTGCTGACAGGGCCTAAAGTCTAGATACCGTAATTTCTGGTCTATAAGCTGCTACTTCTTTCACAAACTCTGAACACTGTTGACATTAGGGGTTGATTGACTACGTGATTTTTAAAGTCGACATTAACGTAATAAAAGCCTTGTAGAATCCAAGTAGTTGATGACGTTATAGGATCTCAAAACACTAAATAAATAAATAAAACCGCAAAAAAAAAAAACGTAATTTATTATTCACTAAAAACAGACCAACAAAACATTGGGAGCATACCCGCTCATTCTCAATCAGTTCATCTGGACAGTTTCTTTTTAGGGAGCATACATTATGCTCCTACCATATGCTGCAAATAGGAAAACCAAAACTATCAGTTATTATTATTATTAAGCTACAAAAGTGAAAGTAACGTGCGGCACGTAAAAAACTAAACTAAAAACAGTGGGGCAGACGAAAACCCTGCGTTCAGTTTTAGATATTAATATGTTTATTTTATTTTTTTTAATAGGTTTGGAGATTAATTTTTTGGGGCTTTTTGTTTGTGAAACAACGACAGAGTGAAGCTGGTTCTGTTCGGTCGACTGGACCTGGTGTTACACCATATTCTGTGACCTGCAACAGTGCATGCAACACCGGCTCCTACGGTCACAATATACGGTGGTCACAGGTCACTGGTGTAACACCAGTTCGCAACGAGCTCCAAACAGTCAGGTAGTTGATTCATTTTCTGTTTCCTTACAGTAGTTGAACCGGAATATTCATCTTTAGTGAA
>JBBPBX010050673.1:0-24879 GCA_038048925.1 Garcialebias charrua
GTTTGTTTCAGGAGCTTCATTATTGAATTGGAATATAAATATGCTGGGAGTGTTACTGTTAAATCTTGTGTTTCCATATCAACCCAATGTGGGGAATGTTTACTATAATAAAACATCATAGACCTAAGATGTACTGCATAATAGTACCACTGAAAATTAGGGCATTTCAAGCCTCCCCGATCATACGGGAGGTATAGTAATGTTAAGCGTATTCTGGATTTCCTGTTTTTCCATAAGAAACGTATCATCATCTTTCTTATTTGTGGAAAGAATTCAGGAGGAGGTGGAAGGGCAACATTCTGAAACACATAAAGCACTTTTGGTAATATAATCATTTTCATTAAATTTACTCTTCCAATCATAGATATTGGCAATGGCATCCATCTTTCTAAAGATTCTTCTACAGTATTTAATATGTGTTTATAGTTAGTTGCGGATATCTGTTCTATGTTTGATGAAATACATATTCCTAAATACTTAAATTCATTTACTATCTTAAACTCTTGTATTTCTGAAGTTATATTTATCTTATCATTCTTGTTAAGAAGTAGCATTGAAGATTTCATTTTATTTATTTTATATCCCGATATCTCACCATATTGTTTAATTATATCCAAAATATGTTTTATTGAGCTACTCATTTTAGATACAAATAAAATAACATCATCTGCAAACAAGGAGATTTTGTGTTCATTGGATCCTATTTTGATTCCATAAATTTGCGGATGTGAACGGATAGCAATAGCAAATGGCTCTATTGCCAAAGTAAATAATAAAGGTGACAATGGGCATCCTTGTCTGCATCCCCTCCTGATCTTTATTGGTTTAGATATATTTCTATTTGTTATAATTTCAGCTGAAGGGTTACTATATAATATTTTTACCCATTGAACAAACTTATTTCCACAATTAAACCTTTCCAATACCTGAAGAAGGAATTCCCAATCTATTCTGTCAAATGCTTTTTCGGCATCCAATGATAGAAGAGCTGAGTTTGGAGATCCCTTATTGTAATAAATTATATTTGATACTCTCCTCACATTATGAAAACCTTGTCGCCCTAATATGAATCCATTTTGATCATGATGTATTATTTTTGGCAAGATCCTTTGTAGACGTAAGGCTAGCAATTTAGATATTATTTTCAGATCTGCATTTAACAAACTAATTGGCCTAAAATTTTCACATATATCTAATGGTTTATCTGGTTTCGGTAATAGAGTAATCATGGCAGCGTTTATTGATGGGGGAAGATAATTTGAGTTGAAAATTTCTTTAAACATATCTAGTAGTGGAGCCAAAAGTTTATCTTTAAAAATTTTGTATAAATCTATTGGGAGGCCATCAGGTCCTCCCCTTTTTCCTGATTTCATATTGTTTATAGCTTGTCCCAGCTCCTCCTGTGTGATTTCTAAATTCAGGGTTTCCCTATCTCCTTCTGAAAATTTAGGTATATTTAAGTTTGTTAAGAATTCATCTGTTTTTCCTAATGTTATTTTTTCTTGTGCTTTATACAAATTCTCATAATAATTCTTAAACGCTGAATTTATTTGTTGTGGATCTTGTAAAGTTTGTTCATTTATTGTAATAGATGTAATTGGTTGCCTAAATTCTAACTGTTTTATTTGCCAGGCTAATAGCTTTCCTGATTTATCTCCCTGTTCATAGAATGTTTGTTTAAGTCGTAATAAACTTGAAGCGGCTCTTGATGCAGAGTGTTTATTGTATTCTGCTCTTAAAATTAATAATTCCTTTTCCAATTGTGGATCTTGTTTTTTGTTTATTTCCTCTTGTATTGTTTTTATTTTATTTTCCATCTGTGTTCTAATTTTCTCAGTTTGTTTTGTCTTGGAACCTGTATAACTAATAATATGCCCTCTAAGAAAGGCCTTAAAAGCTTCCCATCTTATACATGCTGATGTTTCAATAGTATTAATTTGAAAAAATTCATCTATTTGCTTCCTTAAGTATTTCACAAAATTTTCATCTCGTAGCCATTTGTGTTGAAATTGCCATCTTGGAGGATCTCTCTTTATTTTATCATCTTTATAAACTAACCTACATGGTGCATGATCTGAAATAGCTATATTTTCATAGGAACATTCTGTGATTTTATACTGTAACTCTGTAGAAATTAAATAATAGTCTATTCTAGAGTAGGTTTTGAAAGAACTTGAGTAGCATGAGTATATTTTGTTAACTAAGTTTCTCTCTCTCCACTCATCATGGAATCAAGAGCTCGCTTAAATAACTTACGGCTTGTGGGTCTGCCGGAAGGCGCTGAGGGCTCTGACCTATGTGCTTTTTTGGAGCGGTGGATTCCTGAATTGGTGGGGAGCAACGTGGACGCGGCGCAGGCCTCGGAGGGCCTGCAGGCCAAGGTGAGCCTGGAGTCCGCCTACAGACTGGGCCGGAGGATGGAAGGCGCTGCTCGACCCAGAACCCTGCTGATGAGGTTTGTGAATCTTCGTGAGAAGCAAAGGGTCATGAGAGCAGCGAGAACGAAGAAGGATATATATTATAAAGAGCAACAGGTCCGCTTTTACCCAGATTTGGCTCCGGGGCTCCACCAGCTCCGGAAAAAGTTTGACCCAATTCGGGAACAACTACGTAAACTGGGCATTCGTAATGGAATAATTCATCCTGCAACACTATTGGTGACATTTAAAAATAAAACAATGAAATTTAACTCCTTTGAGGACGCATGCAAGTTTATAAAAGAAATTGAGGAAGACTCAAAACATGCAAAGCCTTGAGGAAGGGAAAAGAAGAAAAAAAAGAAAAGGACACTGATGGTATGTTAAAAGATAAGAGGGGGAAAAAAAAATAAAAAAAAATAAAATAAAAAAAAAAAAAAATAATAATAATAATGACAATAATTTGAAATGTAAAGTCTTGTCATTGAATGGTATATTGGACTTATAGTTTAGTTCTACAGTAAATAGCTAAATACGTCTTATTTGTTTATCTCTTTACTGGGCAATGCAGTGAATATATTTGGTTAATTAAATAAATATATAAGGGTCTTTGAATAAATAGAAGTTTAAACTAGAGCATAGGTATAATAAGTTAGTTAGTCTGAATAGGCTCTAAACATAAGTGAACAGAGGTTAGAATTATAAATCATTATAATTATTTTTTTTTTTGTTTTAATTTATTAATTTATTTATTTATTTTTTATTTTTTTTTTATTTTTATTTTTATTTTTATTTTATTTTTTAATTATTATTAATTTTTATTTTATTTTATTTTTTATTTTTTTTATTTTTTTAATTCAAGGCAGTATCGGGGGAAGTTGTTGCAGACAAGCAAGGAGTGGTGGTACTGATCCTCACCAGGTGAGGATTGGTTTCTGGCTATATCGGGAGACGTAATGGAAGTGGGAGGGATCCTCTCAACTTTGGGAGGGAGGGTGGGTGTGGGAAGGGAAGTTTTTGTTTTGTATTTAGTGGAGTTGTACGTAATGGATGTGCGACTTAACATTGTTTTTTTTTGTTGTTGTTGTGTCTCAAACAATGCAAATTTGTTTAATGGACTAATTTTATTACAGTATGTCTCAAACAGTAAAGTTTAATTTTATTTCATGGAACTGCAGAGGTCTTCAACGTCTTCAAAAAGTTAAACAAGTTATGAACAGATTAAAAGAAATGGATTCAAAAATTGTGTTCCTCCAAGAAACACATCTTCTTGACGAGGACTTGTTAAAGGTAAAAAGGAGGTGGAAGGGCAGCATTTACACGGCACCATACACTTCTCAGTCTAGAGGGGTAATGACTTTAATTCACGAATCTGTACCATTGCAAATTAAAAACATAATTAAAGATAAAAGAGGAAGATACCTAATTCTTCAAGGCTACTTAATGTCAGAAATGCTAATTTTAACTAACATATATGGTCCGAATGTGGATGATAATAAATTTTATACCGATATACTCCTCATACTAACATCACTAAAGGGGTTACATATAATGGGCGGAGATTTTAATTGTACATTGAATCCAAATTTGGACAGGTCAACAGGGACGGGTCAATCGCATCTTAACTGTAGAAGTGCAATAAAAACTATGATGAGGGAACTAGAGTTACGTGATGCTTTTAATTATTTATTCAATTTATAGGGTCAAACATAATTTATTGACCCATGTGGCAATCTGGCCTGTTTCCAACTAGGCCCTTTCAGATGTTGAGCAGCAGAGATGGACCGTGCATATTTCTGTCACCTTGGGGGCAGAACTCTCAGTTTCGGATCATTCTGAGGGTTCCCCACTGTTCATGATGACATCATTCTGAAGGTTCCCTCCTGATCATGATGTCATCATTCTGAGGGTTCCCTCCTGATCATGATGTCATCATTCTGAGGGTTCCCTCCTGATCATGATGACATCATTCTGAGGGTTCCCTCCTGATCATGATGACATCATTCTGAGGGTTCCCTCCTGATCAGGATGACATCATTCTGAGGGTTCCCTCCTGATCATGATGACATCATTCTGAGGGTTTCCTCCTGATCATGATGACATCATTCTGAGGGTTCCCTCCTGATCATGATGACATCATTCTGAGGGTTCCCTCCTGAAGATGATTGACATTATTCTGAGGGTTCCCTCCTGATCATGATGACATCATTCTGAGGGTTCCCTCCTGAACATGATGACATTTTCAGAGTTTCCCCTGATCATGATGACATCATTCTGAGGGTTCCCCCTGATCATGATGACATCATTCTGAGTGTTCCCTCCTGAACATGACACTTTCAGAGTTTTCCTCCTAATCATGATGACTTCATTCTGAGGGTTCCCCCCTGATCATGATGACATCATTAAGTTTTCCTCCTGAACTTAATGACATCATTGTGAGGGTTCCCTCCTGATCATGATTACATCATTCTGAGGTTTCCCTCCTGAACATGATGACATCAATCTGAAGGTTCCCTCCTGAACATGATGACATCATTCTGAGGGTTCCCTCCTGATCATGATGACATCATTCTGAGTGTTCCCCCCTGATCATGATGACATCATTCTGAGGGTTCCCTCCTGATTATGATGACATCATTCAGTTTTCCTCCCGAACCTGATGACATCAGTGAGTTTTCCTCCTGAACTTGATTAAATCATTCTGAGGGTTCCCTCCTGATCATGATAAAATCATTCTGAGGGTTCCCTCCTGAACATGATTACATCATTCTGAGGATTCCCTTCGGAACATGATTACATAATTCTGAGGGTTCCCTCCTGATCATGATGACATCATTCTGAGGGTTCCCTCCTGATCATGATTACATCATTCTCAGGGTTCCCTCCTGATCATGATGACATCATTCTGAAGGTTCCCTCCTGAAAATTATCGGCATCATTCTGAGGGTTCCCTCCTGATCATGATTACATCATTCTGAGGGTTCCCTCCTGAACATGATGACATCATTCTGAGGGGTCCCTCCTGATCATGATGACATCATCCAGTTTTCCTCCTGAACATGATGACATCAGTGAGTTTTCCTCCTGAACTTGATGACATCATTCTGAGGGTTCCCTCCTGATTATGATGACATCATTCTGAGGATTCCCTCAAGAACATGATGACATCATTCTGAGGGTTCCCTCCTGATCATGATGACATCATTCAGTTTTCCTCCTGAACCTGATGACATTAGTGAGTTTTCCTCCTGAACTTGATTAAATCATTCTGAGGGTTCCCTCCTGATCATGATGAAATCATTCTGAGGGTACCCCCCTGATCAGGATGACATCATTCTGAGGGTTCCCTCTTGATCATGATGTCATCATTCTGAGGGTTCCCTCCTGATCATGATGAAATCATTCTGAGGGTTCCCCACTGTTCATGATGACATCATTCTGAGGGTTCCCTCCTGATCATGATGTCATCATTCTGAGGGTTCCCTCCTGATCATAATGACATCATTCTGAGGGTTCCCTCCTGATCAGGATGACATCATTCTGAGGGTTCCCTCCTGATCATGATGACATCATTCTGAGGGTTTCCTCCTGATCATGATGACATCATTCTGAGGGTTCCCTCCTGATCATGATGACATCATTCTGAGGGTTCCCTCCTGAAGATGATTGACATTATTCTGAGGGTTCCCTCCTGATCATGATGACATCATTCTGAGAGTTCCCTCCTGAACATGACACTTTCAGAGTTTTCCTCCTAATCATGATGACTTCATTCTGAGGGTTCCCCCCTGATCATGATGACATCAATAAGTTTTCCTCCTGAACTTAATGACATCATTCTGAGGGTTCCCTCCTGATCATGATTACATCATTCTGAGGTTTCCCTCCTGATCATGATGACATCATTCTGAGTGTTCCTTCCTGATCATGATGACATCATTCTGAGGGTTCCCCCAATCATGATGACATCATTCTGAGTGTTCCCCAATCATGATGACATCATTCAGTTTTACTCCTGAACATGATAACATCAGTGAGTTTTCCTCCTGAACTTGATGGCATCATTCTGAGGGTTCCCTCCTGATCATGATGACATCATTCTGAGTGTTCCCTCCTGAACATGATGACATCATTCTGAGGGTTCCATCCTGAACATGATGACATCATTCTGAGGGTTCCCTCCTAATCATGATGACATCATTCTGAGTGTTCCCCCTGATCATGATGACATCATCCAGTTTTCCTCCTGAACATGATGACATCACTGAGTTTTCCTCCTGAACTTGATGACATATTTCTGAGGGTTCCTCCTGATCATGATTACATCATTCTGAGGGTTCCCTCCTGAACTTGATGACATCATTCTGAGGGTTCCCTCCTGAACTTGATGACATCATTCTGAGGATTCCCTCCTGAACATGATGACATCATTCTGAGGGTTCCCTCCTGATCATGATGACATCATTCAGTTTTCCTCCTGAACTTGATTAAATCGTTCTGAGGGCTCCCTCCTGATCATGATGAAATCATTCTGAGGTTTACCCACTGATCATGATGACATCATTCTGAGGGTTCCCTCCTGATCATGATGACATCATTCTGAGGGTTCCCTCCTGATCATGATGACATCATTCTGAGGGTTCCCTCCTGATCATGATGACATCATTCTGAGGGTTCCCTCCTGATCATGATGACATCATTCTGAGGGTTCCCTCCTGAAAATGATTGACATCATTCTGAGGGTTCCCTCCTGATCATGATGACATCATTCTAAGGGTTCCCTCCTGAACATGATGACATTTTCAGAGTTTCCCCCTGAACATGATGACATCATTCTGAAGGTTTCTCCCTGATCATGATGACATCATTCTGAGAGTTCCCTCCTGAACATGATGACACTTTCAGAGTTCTCATCCTAATCATGATGACTTCATTCTGAGGGTTCCCCCCTGATCATGATGACATCATTAAGTTTTCCTCCTGAACATGATGACATCAGTGAGTTTTCCTCCTGAACTTAATGACATCATTTTGAGGGTTCCCTCCTGATCATGATTACATCATTCTGAGGCTTGCCTCCTGATCATGATGACCTTATTCTGAGTGTTCCCTCCTGAACATGATGACATCATTCTGAGGGTTCCCTCCTGAACATGATGACATCATTCTAAGGGTTCCTTCCTGATCATGAAGACATCATTATGAGGATTCCCTCCTGATCATGATGACATCATTCTGAGAATTCCCTCCTGAACATGATGACATAATTCTGAGGATTCCTTCCTGATCATGATGACATCATTCTGAGGGTTCCCTCTTCATCATGATGATATCTTTCAGAGGGTTCCCTCCTGAATATGATGACATCATTCTGAGGGTTCCTTATTGATCATGATGATATCATTCTGAGGGTTACCTCCTGAACATGATGGCATTTTCAGAGTTTCCCCCTGATCATGATGACATCATTCTGAGGGTTCCCCCTGATCATGATGACATAATTCCGAGGGTTCCCTCCTGAACATGATGACATCAGTGAGTTTTCCTCCTGAACATGATGACATCAGTGAGTTTTCCTCCTTAACTTGATGACATCATTCTGAGTGTTCCTTCCTGATCATGATGACATCATTCTGAGGGTTCCCCCCGATCATGATGACATCATTCTGAGGGTTCCCCCAATCATGATGACATCATTCAGTTTTACTCCTGAACATGATAACATCAGTGAGTTTCCTCCTGAACTTCATGGCATCATTCTGAGGGTTCCCTCCTGATCATGATGACATCATTCTGAGTGTTCCCTCCTGAACATGATGACATCATTCTGAAGGTTCCCTCCTGAACACGATGACATCATTGAGGGTTCCCTCCTAATCATGATGACATCATTCTGAGTGTTCCCCCTGATCATGATGACATCATCCAGTTTTCCTCCTGAACATGATGACATCAGTGAGTTTTCCTCCTGAACTTGATGACATAATTCTGAGGGTTCCTCCTGATCTGTCTGTTGGAGTCTGTTGGAGTCAGTCTCCCCACCATCACAGACATTTACACCTCTAGATGCAGGAAAAGAGCCACCTGTATCATGAAAGACCTCACTCATCCAGCACACTCACTCTTTGCCCCACTCCCCTCAGGACGGAGGTTGAGGAGCATCAAGTGTAGAACCACTAGACTGAGGAACAGCTTCTACCCTGAGGCTGTTAGACTCATGAATAAATAAAAATAAAATTAAAATAAACACTGCAAAATATCACATCATGGTGATGCTGATATGTTTTCTTGTTGCTGTGTTCATCTGTGTTCATCTGTGACCATCTGCTCATACAAACTCATGTTCGTGCTGCTGTTTATTCCCACTATATTAGGCTTAGTGTATTACTAGTTGATGTTTTTCTTAGTTAGTTCTCGATGTTATTACTGTTTTTCTCTTTCATTTGTTGTTGGATGTAACTGGGACCTCGTGTACATAATCTCGTTTTCATCTCATGTACCACATGCGGTGCAAATGACAATAAAGACTCTCTGACTCTGACTCTGACTCTGATCATGATGACATCATTCAGTTTTCCTCCTGAACTTGATTAAATCGTTCTGAGGGTTCCCTCCTGATCATGATGAAATCATTCTGAGGGTTCCCCACTGATCATGACGACATCATTCTGAGGGTTCCCTCCTGATCATGATGTCATCATTCTGAGGGTTCCCTCCTGAGCATGATGAAATCATTCTGAGGGTTCCCTCCTGATCATGATGATATCATTCTGAGGGTTCCCTCCTGATCATGATGACATCATTCTGAGGGTTCCCTCCTGATCATGATGACATCATTCTGAGGGTTCCCTCCTGATCATGATGACATCATTCTGAGGGTTCCCTCCTGATCATGATGACATCATTCTGAGGGTTCCCTCCTGAACATGATGACATCATTCTGAGGGTTCCCTCCTGAACATGACGACATCATCCAGTTTTCCTCCTGAACATGATGACATCAGTGAGTTTTCCTCCTGAACTTGATGACATAATTCTGAGGGCTTCCTCCTAATCATGATGACATCATGCTGAGGGTTCCCTCCTGGACTTGATGACATAATTCTGAGGGTTCCCTCCTGATTATGATGACATCATTCTGAGGATTCCCTCCTGAACATGATGACATCATTCTGAGGGTTCCCTCCTGATCATGATGACATCATTCAGTTTTCCTCCTGAACCTGATGACATTAGTGAGTTTTCCTCCTGAACTTGATTAAATCATTCTGAGGGATCCCTCCTGATCATGATGAAATCATTCTGAGGGTACCCCCCTGATCAGGATGACATCATTCTGAGGGTTCCCTCCTGATCATGATGTCATCATTCTGAGGGTTCCCTCCTGATCATGATGAAATCATTCTGAGGGTTCCCCACTGTTCATGATGACATCATTCTGAGGGTTCCCTCCTGATCATGATGTCATCATTCTGAGGGTTCCCTCCTGATCATAATGACATCATTCTGAGGGTTCCCTCCTGATCAGGATGACATCATTCTGAGGGTTCCCTCCTGATCATGATGACATCATTCTGAGGGTTTCCTCCTGATCATGATGACATCATTCTGAGGGTTCCCTCCTGAAGATGATTGACATTATTCTGAGGGTTCCCTCCTGATCATGATGACATCATTCTGAGGGTTCCCTCCTGAACATGATGACATTTTCAGAGTTTCCCCTGATCATGATGACATCATTCTGAGGGTTCCCCCGATCATGATGACATCATTCTGAGAGTTCCCTCCTGAACATGACACTTTCAGAGTTTTCCTCCTAATCATGATGACTTCATTCTGAGGGTTCCCCCCTGATCATGATGACATCATTAAGTTTTCCTCCTGAACTTAATGACATCATTCTGAGGGTTCCCTCCTGATCATGATTACATCATTCTGAGGTTTCCCTCCTGATCATGATGACATCATTCTGAGTGTTCCCTCCTGAACATGATGACATCATTCTGAAGGTTCCCTCCTGAACATGATGACATAATTCTGAGGGTTCCCTCCTGATCATGAAGACATCATTCTGAGTGTTCCCCCTGATCATGATGACATCATTCTGAGGGTTACCTCCTGATTATGATGACATCATTCAGTTTTCCTCCTGAACCTGATGACATCAGTGAGTTTTCCTCCTATACTTGATTAAATCATTCTGAGGGTTCCCTCCTGATCATGATAAAATCATTCTGAGGGTTCCCTCCTGATCATGATGTCATCATTCTGAGGTTTCCCTCCTGATCATGATGACATCATTCTGAGGGTTCCCTCCTGATCAGGATGACATCATTCTGAGGGTTCCCTCCTGATCATGATGACATCATTCTGAGGGTTCCCTCCTGATCATGATTGACATCATTCTGAGGGTTCCCTCCTGAAAATGATTGACATCATTCTGAGGGTTCCCTCCTGATCATGATGACATCATTCTGAGGGTTTCCTTCTGAACATGATGACATTTTCAGAGTTTTACCCTGAACATGATGACATCATTCTGAGGGTTTCCCCCCTGATCATGACACTTTCAGAGTTTTCCTCCTAATCATGATGATTTCATTCTGAGGGTTCCCCCCTGATCACGATGACCATTAAGTTTTCCTCCTGAACATGATGACATCAGTGAGTTTTCCTCCTGAACTTAATGACATCATTCTGAGGGTTCCCTTCTGATCATGATTACATCATTCTGAGGCTTTCCTCCTGATCTTGATTACATCATTCTAAGTGTTCCCTCCTGAACATGATGAAATCATTCTGAGGGTTCCCTCCTGAACATGATGAGATCATTCTGAGGGTTCCCTCCTGATCATGATGACATCATCCAGTTTTCCTCCTGAACATGATGACATCAGTGAGTTTTCCTCCTGAACATGATGACATCAGTGAGTTTTCCTCCTTAACTTGATGACATCATTCTGAGTGTTCCTTCCTGATCATGATGACATCATTCTGAGGGTTCCCCCGATCATGATGACATCATTCTGAGGGTTCCCCCAATCATGATGACATCATTCAGTTTTACTCCTGAACATGTTAACATCAGTGAGTTTCCTCCTGAACTTGATGGCATCATTCTGAGGGTTCCCTCTTGATCATGATGACGTCATTCTGAGTGTTCCCTCCTGAACATGATGACATCATTCTGAGGGTTCCCTCCTGATCATGATGAAATCATTCTGAGGTTTCCCCACTGATCATGATGACATCATTCTGAGGTTTCCCTCCTGATCATGATGTCATCATTCTGAGGGTTCCCTCCTGATCATGATGACATCATTCTGAGGGTTCCCTCCTGATCATGATGACATCATTCTGAGGGTTCCCTCCTGATCATGATGACATCATTCTGAGGGTTCCCTCCTGATCATGATGACATCATTCTGAGGGTTCCCTCCTGATCATGATGACATCATTCTGAGGGTTCCCTCCTGAAAATGATTGACATCATTCTGAGGGTTCCCTCCTGATCATGATGACATCATTCTAAGGGTTCCCTCCTGAACATGATGACATTTTCAGAGTTTCCCCCTGAACATGATGACATCATTCTGAAGGTTTCTCCCTGATCATGATGACATCATTCTGAGAGTTCCCTCCTGAACATGATGACACTTTCAGAGTTCTCATCCTAATCATGATGACTTCATTCTGAGGGTTCCCCCCTGATCATGATGACATCATTAAGTTTTCCTCCTGAACATGATGACATCAGTGAGTTTTCCTCCTGAACTTAATGACATCATTTTGAGAGTTCCCTCCTGATCATGATTACATCATTCTGAGGCTTGCCTCCTGATCATGATGACCTTATTCTGAGTGTTCCCTCCTTAACATGATGACATCATTCTGAGGGTTCCCTCCTGAACATGATGACATCATTCTAAGGGTTCCCTCCTGATCATGAAGACATCATTATGAGGATTCCCTCCTGAACATGATGACATTATTCTGAGGGTTCCCTCCTGATCATGATGACATCATTCAGTTTTCCTCCTGAACCTGATGACATCAGTGAGTTTTCCTCCTAAACTTGATGATATCATTCTGAGTGTTCCCTCCTGATCATGATGACATCATTCTGATGGTTCCCTCCTGATCATGATTGCATCATTGTGAAGGTTCCCTCCTGATCATGATGACATCATTCTGAGAATTCCCTCCTGAACATGATGACATCATTCTGAGGATTCCCTCCTGATCATGATGACATCATTCTGAGGGTTCCCTCCTCATCATGATGACATCTTTCTGAGGGTTCCCTCCTGAATATGATGACATCATTCTGAGGGTTCCCTATTGATCATGATGATATCATTCTGAGGGTTACCTCCTGAACATGATGGCATTTTCAGAGTTTCCCCCTGATCATGATGACATCATTCTGAGGGTTCCCCCTGATCATGATGACATAATTCCGAGGGTTCCCTCCTGAACATGATGACATCAGTGAGTTTTCCTCCTGAACATGATGACATCAGTGAGTTTTCCTCCTTAACTTGATGACATCATTCTGAGTGTTCCTTCCTGATCATGATGACATCATTCTGAGGGTTCCCCCCGATCATGATGACATCATTCTGAGGGTTCCCCCAATCATGATGACATCATTCAGTTTTACTCCTGAACATGATAACATCAGTGAGTTTCCTCCTGAACTTCATGGCATCATTCTGAGGGTTCCCTCCTGATCATGATGACATCATTCTGAGTGTTCCCTCCTGAACATGATGACATCATTCTGAGGGTTCCCTCCTGAACATGATGACATCATTCTGAGGGTTCCCTCCTAATCATGATGACATCATTCTGAGTGTTCCCCCTGATCATGATGACATCATCCAGTTTTCCTCCTGAACATGATGACATCAGTGAGTTTTCCTCCTGAACTTGATGACATAATTCTGAGGGTTCCTCCTGATCATGATGACATCATTCTGAGGGTTCCCTCCTGAACTTGATGACATTAATCTGAAAGTTCCCTCCTGATTATGACGACATCATTCTGAGGGTTCCCTCCTGAACATGATGACATCATTCTGAGGGTTCCCTCTTGATCATGATGACATCATTCAGTTTTCCTCCTGAACTTGATTAAATCGTTCTGAGGGTTCCCTCCTGATCATGATGAAATCATTCTGAGGGTTCCCCACTGATCATGACGACATCATTCTGAGGGTTCCCTCCTGATCATGATGTCATCATTCTGAGGGTTCCCTCCTGAGCATGATGAAATCATTCTGAGGGTTCCCTCCTGATCATGATGATATCATTCTGAGGGTTCCCTCCTGATCATGATGACATCATTCTGAGGGTTCCCTCCTGATCATGATGACATCATTCTGAGGGTTCCCTCCTGATCATGATGACATCATTCTGAGGGTTCCCTCCTGATCATGATGACATCATTCTGAGGGTGCCCTCCTGAACATGATGACATCATTCTGAGGGTTCCCTCCTGAACATGACGACATCATCCAGTTTTCCTCCTGAACATGATGACATCAGTGAGTTTTCCTCCTGAACTTGATGACATAATTCTGAGGGCTTCCTCCTAATCATGATGACATCATGCTGAGGGTTCCCTCCTGGACTTGATGACATAATTCTGAGGGTTCCCTCCTGATTATGATGACATCATTCTGAGGATTCCCTCCTGAACATGATGACATCATTCTGAGGGTTCCCTCCTGATCATGATGACATCATTCAGTTTTCCTCCTGAACCTGATGACATTAGTGAGTTTTCCTCCTGAACTTGATTAAATCATTCTGAGGGATCCCTCCTGATCATGATGAAATCATTCTGAGGGTACCCCCCTGATCAGGATGACATCATTCTGAGGGTTCCCTCCTGATCATGATGTCATCATTCTGAGGGTTCCCTCCTGATCATGATGAAATCATTCTGAGGGTTCCCCACTGTTCATGATGACATCATTCTGAGGGTTCCCTCCTGATCATGATGTCATCATTCTGAGGGTTCCCTCCTGATCATAATGACATCATTCTGAGGGTTCCCTCCTGATCAGGATGACATCATTCTGAGGGTTCCCTCCTGATCATGATGACATCAGTGAGTTTTCCTCCTGAACTTGATGACATAATTCTGAGGGCTTCCTCCTAATCATGATGACATCATGCTGAGGGTTCCCTCCTGGACTTGATGACATAATTCTGAGGGTTCCCTCCTGATTATGATGACATCATTCTGAGGATTCCCTCCTGAACATGATGACATCATTCTGAGGGTTCCCTCCTGATCATGATGACATCATTCAGTTTTCCTCCTGAACCTGATGACATTAGTGAGTTTTCCTCCTGAACTTGATTAAATCATTCTGAGGGATCCCTCCTGATCATGATGAAATCATTCTGAGGGTACCCCCCTGATCAGGATGACATCATTCTGAGGGTTCCCTCCTGATCATGATGTCATCATTCTGAGGGTTCCCTCCTGATCATGATGAAATCATTCTGAGGGTTCCCCACTGTTCATGATGACATCATTCTGAGGGTTCCCTCCTGATCATGATGTCATCATTCTGAGGGTTCCCTCCTGATCATAATGACATCATTCTGAGGGTTCCCTCCTGATCAGGATGACATCATTCTGAGGGTTCCCTCCTGATCATGATGACATCATTCTGAGGGTTTCCTCCTGATCATGATGACATCATTCTGAGGGTTCCCTCCTGAAGATGATTGACATTATTCTGAGGGTTCCCTCCTGATCATGATGACATCATTCTGAGGGTTCCCTCCTGAACATGATGACATTTTCAGAGTTTCCCCTGATCATGATGACATCATTCTGAGGGTTCCCCCGATCATGATGACATCATTCTGAGAGTTCCCTCCTGAACATGACACTTTCAGAGTTTTCCTCCTAATCATGATGACTTCATTCTGAGGGTTCCCCCCTGATCATGATGACATCATTAAGTTTTCCTCCTGAACTTAATGACATCATTCTGAGGGTTCCCTCCTGATCATGATTACATCATTCTGAGGTTTCCCTCCTGATCATGATGACATCATTCTGAGTGTTCCCTCCTGAACATGATGACATCATTCTGAAGGTTCCCTCCTGAACATGATGACATAATTCTGAGGGTTCCCTCCTGATCATGAAGACATCATTCTGAGTGTTCCCCCCTGATCATGATGACATCATTCTGAGGGTTCCCTCCTGATTATGATGTCATCATTCTGAGGTTTCCCTCCTGATCATGATGACATCATTCTGAGGGTTCCCTCCTGATCATGATGACATCATTCTGAGGGTTCCCTCCTGATCATGATGACATCATTCTGAGGGTTCCCTCCTGATCATGATTGACATCATTCTGAGGGTTCCCTCCTGAAAATGATTGACATCATTCTGAGGGTTCCCTCCTGATCATGATGACATCATTCTGAGGGTTTCCTCCTGAACATGATGACATTTTCAGAGTTTTACCCTGAACATGATGACATCATTCTGAGGGTTTCCCCCCTGATCATGATGACATCATTCTGAGAGTTCCCTCCTGAACATGACACTTTCAGAGTTTTCCTCCTAATCATGATGATTTCATTCTGAGGGTTCCCCCCTGATCATGATGACCATTAAGTTTTCCTCCTGAACTTAATGACATCATTCTGAGGGTTCCCTTCTGATCATGATTACATCATTCTGAGGCTTTCCTCCTGATCTTGATTACATCATTCTAAGTGTTCCCTCCTGAACATGATGAAATCATTCTGAGGGTTCCCTCCTGAACATGATGAGATCATTCTGAGGGTTCCCTCCTGATCATGATGACATCATCCAGTTTTCCTCCTGAACATGATGACATCAGTGAGTTTTCCTCCTGAACATGATGACATCAGTGAGTTTTCCTCCTTAACTTGATGACATCATTCTGAGTGTTCCTTCCTGATCATGATGACATCATTCTGAGGGTTCCCCCGATCATGATGACATCATTCTGAGGGTTCCCCCAATCATGATGACATCATTCAGTTTTACTCCTGAACATGTTAACATCAGTGAGTTTCCTCCTGAACTTGATGGCATCATTCTGAGGGTTCCCTCTTGATCATGATGACATCATTCTGAGTGTTCCCTCCTGAACATGATGACATCAGTGAGTTTTCCTCCTGAACATGATGACATCAGTGAGTTTTCCTCCTTAACTTGATGACATCATTCTGAGTGTTCCATCCTGATCATGATGACATCATTCTGAGGGTTCCCCCGATCATGATGACATCATTCTGAGGGTTCCCCCAATCATGATGACATCATTCTGAGGGTTCCCCCAATCATGATGACATCATTCAGTTTTACTCCTGAACATGTTAACATCAGTGAGTTTCCTCCTGAACTTGATGGCATCATTCTGAGGGTTCCCTCTTGATCATGATGACATCATTCTGAGTGTTCCCTCCTGAACATGATGACATCATTCTGAGGGTTCCCTCCTGAACATGATGACATCATTCTGAGGGTTCCCTCCTGAACATAATGACATCATTCTAAGGGTTCCCTCCTGATCATGAAGACATCATTAAGATGATTCCCTCGTGAACATGATGACATCATTCTGAGGGTTCCCTCCTGATCATGATGACATCATTCAGTTTTCCTCCTGAACCTGATGACATAAGTGAGTTTTCCTCCTAAACTTGATGATATCATTCTGAGTGTTCCCTCCTGATCATGATGACATCATTCTGATGGTTCCCTCCTGATCATGATTGCATCAATGTGAAAGTTCCCTCCTGATCATGATGACATCATTCTGAGGATTCCCTCCTGATCATGATGACATCATTCTGAGGGTTCCCTCCTCATCATGATGACATCTTTCTGATGGTTCCCTCCTGAATATGATGACATCATTCTGAGGGTTCCCTATTGATCATGATGAGATCATTCTGAGGGTTACCTCCTGAACATGATGGCATTTTCAGAGTTTCCCCCTGATCATGATGACATCATTCTGAGGGTTCCCCCTGATCATGATGACATAATTCCGAGGGTTCCCTCCTGAACATGATGACATCAGTAAGTTTTCCTCCTGAACATGATGACATCAGTGAGTTTTCCTCCTTAACTTGATGACATCATTCTGAGTGTTCCTTCCTGATCATGATGACATCATTCTGAGGGTTCCCCCGATCATGATGACATCATTCTGAGGGTTCCCCCAATCATGATGACATCATTCAGTTTTACTCCTGAACATGATAACATCAGTGAGTTTCCTCCTGAACTTGATGGCATCATTCTGAGGGTTCCCTCCTGATCATGATGACATCATTCTGAGTGTTCCCTCCTGAACATGATGACATCATTCTGAGGGTTCCCTCCTGAACATGATGACATCATTCTGAGGGTTCCCTCCTAATCATGATGACATCATTCTGAGTGTTCCCCCTGATCATGATGACATCATCCAGTTTTCCTCCTGAACATGATGACATCAGTGAGTTTTCCTCCTGAACTTGATGACATAATTCTGAGGGTTCCTCCTGATCATGATGACATCATTCTGAGGGTTCCCTCCTGAACTTGATGACATTAATCTGATGGTTCCCTCCTGATTATGACGACATCATTCTGAGGGTTCCCTCCTGAACATGATGACATCATTCTGAGGGTTCCCTCCTGATCATGATGACATCATTCAGGTTCCCTCCTGAACATAATGAAATCATTCTGAGGGTTCCCTCCTGATCAGGATGAAATCATTCTGAGGGTTCCCCACTGATCATGATGACATCATTCTGAGGGTTCCCTCCTGATCATGATGACATCATTCTGAGGGTTCCCTCCTGAGCATGATGAAATCATTCTGAGGGTTCCCTCCTGATCATGATGACATCATTCTGAGGGTTCCCTCCTGATCATGATGACATCATTCTGAGGGTTCCCTCCTGATCATGATGACATCATTCTGAGGGTTCCCTCCTGATCATGATGACATCATTCTGAAGGTTCCCTCCTGAAAATGATGACATCATTCTGAGGGTTCCCTCCTGATCATGATGACATCATTCTGAGGGTTCCCTCCTGAACATGATGACATCATTCTGAGGGTTCCCTCCTGATCATGACGACATCATCCAGTTTCCCTCCTGAACATGACACATCAGAGTTTTCCTCCTAAACATGATGACATAATTCTGAGGGCTCCCCCCTAATCATGATGACATCATTAAGGTTCCCTCCTGAACTTAATGACATCATTCTGAGGGTTCCCTCCTGATCATGATGACATCATTCTGAGGATTCCCTCCTGAACATGATGACATCATTCTGAAGGTTCCCTCCTGAACATGATGAAATCATTCTGAGGGTTCCCCACTGATCATGATAACATCATTCTGAGGGTTCCCCCCTGATCAAGATGACATCATTCTGAGGGTTCCCCCCTGATCAGGATGACATCATTCAGGTTCCCTCCCGAACATGATGACATCACTGAGGTTCCCTCCTGAACATGATGAAATCATTCTGAGGGTTCCCCACTGATCATGATAAAATCATTCTGAGGGTTCCCTCCTGAACATGATGACATCATTCTGAGGATTCCCTCCGGAACATGATGACATAATTCTGAGGGTTCCCTCCTGATCATGATGACATCATTCTGAGGGTTCCCTCCTGATCAGGATGACATCATTCTCAGGGTTCCCTCCTGATCATGATGACATCATTCTGAAGGTTCCCTCCTGAAAATGATCGACATCATTCTGAGGGTTCCCTCCTGAAAATGATTACATCATTCTGAGGGTTCCCTCCTGAACATGATGACATCATTCTGAGGGGTCCCTCCTGAACATGATGACATCATCAAGTTTTCCTCCTGAACATGATGACATCACTGAGTTTTCCTCCTGAACTTGATGACATCATTCTGAGGGTTCCCTCCTGATTATGATGACATCATTCTGAGGATTCCCTCAAGAACATGATGACATCATTCTGAGGGTTCCCTCCTGATCATGATGACATCATTCAGTTTTCCTCCTGAACCTGATGACATTAGTGAGTTTTCCTCCTGAACTTGATTAAATCATTCTGAGGGTTCCCTCCTGATCATGATGACATCATTCTGAGGGTTCCCTCTTGATCATGATGTCATCATTCTGAGGGTTCCCTCCTGATCATGATGAAATCATTCTGAGGGTTCCCCACTGTTCATGATGACATCATTCTGAGGGTTCCCTCCTGATCATGATGTCATCATTCTGAGGGTTCCCTCCTGATCATAATGACATCATTCTGAGGGTTCCCTCCTGATCAGGATGACATCATTCTGAGGGTTCCCTCCTGATCATGATGACATCATTCTGAGGGTTTCCTCCTGATCATGATGACATCATTCTGAGGGTTCCCTCCTGATCATGATGACATCATTCTGAGGGTTCCCTCCTGAAGATGATTGACATTATTCTGAGGGTTCCCTCCTGATCATGATGACATCATTCTGAGAGTTCCCTCCTGAACATGACACTTTCAGAGTTTTCCTCCTAATCATGATGACTTCATTCTGAGGGTTCCCCCCTGATCATGATGACATCAATAAGTTTTCCTCCTGAACTTAATGACATCATTCTGAGGGTTCCCTCCTGATCATGATTACATCATTCTGAGGTTTCCCTCCTGATCATGATTACATCATTCTGAGTGTTCCTTCCTGATCATGATGACATCATTCTGAGGGTTCCCCCAATCATGATGACATCATTCTGAGTGTTCCCCAATCATGATGACATCATTCAGTTTTACTCCTGAACATGATAACATCAGTGAGTTTTCCTCCTGAACTTGATGGCATCATTCTGAGGGTTCCCTCCTGATCATGATGACATCATTCTGAGTGTTCCCTCCTGAACATGATGACATCATTCTGAGGGTTCCATCCTGAACATGATGACATCATTCTGAGGGTTCCCTCCTAATCATGATGACATCATTCTGAGTGTTCCCCCTGATCATGATGACATCATCCAGTTTTCCTCCTGAACATGATGACATCACTGAGTTTTCCTCCTGAACTTGATGACATATTTCTGAGGGTTCCTCCTGATCATGATTACATCATTCTGAGGGTTCCCTCCTGAACTTGATGACATCATTCTGAGGGTTCCCTCCTGAACTTGATGACATCATTCTGAGGATTCCCTCCTGAACATGATGACATCATTCTGAGGGTTCCCTCCTGATCATGATGACATCATTCAGTTTTCCTCCTGAACTTGATTAAATCGTTCTGAGGGTTCCCTCCTGATCATGATGAAATCATTCTGAGGTTTCCCCACTGATCATGATGACATCATTCTGAGGGTTCCCTCCTGATCATGATGACATCATTCTGAGGGTTCCCTCCTGATCATGATGACATCATTCTGAGGGTTCCCTCCTGATCATGATGACATCATTCTGAGGGTTCCCTCCTGATCATGATGACATCATTCTGAGGGTTCCCTCCTGATCATGATGACATCATTCTGAGGGTTCCCTCCTGAAAATGATTGACATCATTCTGAGGGTTCCCTCCTGATCATGATGACATCATTCTAAGGGTTCCCTCCTGAACATGATGACATTTTCAGAGTTTCCCCCTGAACATGATGACATCATTCTGAAGGTTTCTCCCTGATCATGATGACATCATTCTGAGAGTTCCCTCCTGAACATGATGACACTTTCAGAGTTCTCATCCTAATCATGATGACTTCATTCTGAGGGTTCCCCCCTGATCATGATGACATCATTAAGTTTTCCTCCTGAACATGATGACATCAGTGAGTTTTCCTCCTGAACTTAATGACATCATTTTGAGGGTTCCCTCCTGATCATGATTACATCATTCTGAGGCTTGCCTCCTGATCATGATGACCTTATTCTGAGTGTTCCCTCCTGAACATGATGACATCATTCTGAGGGTTCCCTCCTGAACATGATGACATCATTCTAAGGGTTCCTTCCTGATCATGAAGACATCATTATGAGGATTCCCTCCTGATCATGATGACATCATTCTGAGAATTCCCTCCTGAAGGAATTAGCAAACAACAACAACATAGTTATCAAACCAGCCGATAAAGGAAGTGTGGTGGTTATTATGGATAAGCAACAATATATTTGGGAAGCTGATAGGCAACTTAATAACGAGACCTATTATAAAAAACTAGACCAACCCATCTTCCCAGAAACGATTCCCCTGGTTGAAAATATTATTAACAAATTATTTTATAACAATTTCATCGATGATAAACAAAGACATTATCTCCTGGGAGGTTTTGAACCAAGACCGAGGCTTTTTTATCTTCTGCCTAAAATCCACAAGGAGAGAGATAAATGGTCTAAAATTCATCAGGTCCCTCCCGGGAGACCAATAGTTTCTGACTGCAGCAGTGAAACATACCGGACTGCAGAATACATTGACCACTTCCTAAATCCTTTATCCAATAAACACGATAGCTATATTAAAGATACATACGATTTTATCCATAAAATCACAAACTTGCAGTTGCCAGACGAGGCTTTGCTCTTCACCATGGACGTTGATAACCTCTATACGAATATAGACACCTCTGAGGGCCTGCGAGTGATACAAGAAACCTTTAGACAGTTCCCAGATGCCGATAGACCGAGTAGAGAATTATTGCAGTTGTTGGAATTGAATTTAACAAAGAATGATTTTGAATTTAATGGCAAGTATTATTTACAGGTGAAAGGCACGGCTATGGGCAAGAAGTTTGCCCCAGCCTACGCCAACCTGTTTATGGCCAGTTGGGAGAGGACGGCCCTGGACAAATGTGTAAAAAAACCATCACATTATTTCAGATTTTTGGACGACATTTGGGGTGTGTGGCCACACTCCTTAGAGGATTTTGAGTTTTTTTTACAAACCTTAAATACACACAATCCGTCCATCACCCTGAAAGCGACCAAGAGTTTTACATCTGTAGACTTCTTGGATATGACTACATATAAGGGCCGTCGTTTCCCAACTCAACATAAACTGGACATCAGAGTATTTTTTAAACCAACTGATACACACGCTCTGTTATATAAATCTAGTTTCCACCCTAAACATACTTTTGGGGGGATTATAAAATCGCAATTGCTTAGGTTCAGAAGAATTTGTACACAACAAACTGATTTCATGCAGGCTACTAAAATCCTTTTTGCAGTTTTATCCACCAGGGGGTATTCACGCTCCTTTTTGAGGAGATGTTTTAAGGAGTTTGAACTAGTCAGACCTCATCAGGATACCCCTCTGCTACCTCTGGTTCTAACCTACTCGGATTCGGCATCGGGACTGGCTGGAATGATTAAAAATAATTTTAAAAATCTACAGACAGAAAATCAACTTTTCCCAAATCACAGAATGATTACTGCATATAGAAGAAATAAAAATTTGAAAGATTATTTGGTCCATGCAAAACTCAAACCTGATATAAAACCCAGTAATAGTTGCCTTAAACAAAACAGGTGGGTTCAAAATAGATGGAACAAGACTGTTTATAAGACAGACAGCAGGGGACATCTTTATTCTAAAAACTGCGTATTTCTCATTTCATGTCAATTTTGCAAGAAACAATATGTGGGGGATTCTGATAAAGCATTCCGGACCACATTATCTCACATTCAATTTAAGGTGCAAACACGATCAACGTTGGACTCCCTCCTTATTAAACATTTTATTTTGCATGGTTGGGAATCGGCTAGAGTCACTGTCCTACAGAGTAATATTTACTGGACAAGATCCCAGAGACTGGCAGCCTTAAATAAGTGGATACATAACCTAAACACAGAGACTCCACTGGGCCTCAATAGTATTTAGGAGCGACTGGATGGGTCGGGTCGGGGCCCTACTAATATACACCTCACCTATACCCTACCCTAAACTTAACCCTCCCTCTTCTATTGCTTTTAATTATTTTTTTTTTCCAAAATATATTTATTTGAGTTTTTACACAATTAAACCAACATTCATACAATAAACAAACTTAAGTAAAATACCCCCACCCACACAATAAAAAAATAAAAAATAAAAAGGAATAAAAAACAAAAATACAATCAACAACAAAATGTCTCAAAATTCTTTTTTCATTGTTCATTTCTTTTATAATGAGTCCAACTATACATGTCTTCTCTTATTATTGTCTTTGGAACTGCGGTCAGCACGCTCTTCAATTGTTTGCATTTTCATTTAAAGTGTCCAGACTTTTTACATACAAAATAAAAGGGTTCCAAACACACTCAAACAGTCCTTGCTTGCCCTTTAACAAATACGTTATCCTTTCCAAAGGAAGAGCCGATAACATTTGCTGTAACCATTGATTCGCAGTAGGTCTATTTAAGTTTTTCCAACATAGCGATATACATCTTTTTGCATTAATCAAACTTAAATCAATAAACTTTTGTTCATTATTAGTATAATTATGTCTTTCAGGATATAGACCGAACAAAAACAGTTTTGGGTCCAAAATTATTTGTTTAGAAATGATTTTCTCAATTATATTTTTTACTTCAGTCCAAAATAACATAATTTCCCTGCAGTACCACATACAATGTACCAAAGTTCCCTTTTCCTCAACACATTTTGAACAAACATCAGGTATCTCCCCATTGTATTTATTAAGGTCTACAGGAGTTATGTAAACCCGCATTAACCACTTGTAATGAATCATTTTTAAAGCTGTATTAATAGAGCTAGTGTGAGCAAGAGTACATGCTCTTTTCCAGTCTTCCTCTGATAGTTCCATTATTATGTCTTCTTTCCAAGCATTAAATCTATCCTGTGATCCTTCAAGAGAATATGATGTCAATAACTGATAAAAATCTGATATAATACCTTTTTTTAAACTATCTTTTGTTAGCATTTCTTCTAAAATTGATTTTAGAGGTTTTGTCAGCACATTGTTCTGAGTTGTTTTTATAAAATTTCTGAGTTGAAGATATTTAAAAAATTGATTCTTATTTATATTAAATTTAGTCTGTAACTCTTGAAAGCTCATTAGTGTGTCTGAATTTGATTCATACAAGTGTTCAATCCTTTGGAGACCTTTATCCTTCCATTCTTTAAATGTTGGGTCCGTTTTACCTGGTAAAAAGAATTGGTTTCCCCACACTGGGCTGAATAAAGATAAATTAGTTGAATCGTTTAGAATTTTTTTAACATCTCTCCATACTCTAATTGTGTTTTTAAGAAATGGGTTTTTAGTTTGTTTCAGGAGCTTCATTATTGAATTGGAATATAAATATGCTGGGAGTGTTACTGTTAAATCTTGTGTTTCCATATCAACCCAATGTGGGGAATGTTTACTATAATAAAACATCATAGACCTAAGATGTACTGCATAATAGTACCACTGAAAATTAGGGCATTTCAAGCCTCCCCGATCATAC